>CM040240.1:266043746-266074340 GCA_022545495.1 Chrysanthemum lavandulifolium
AAAAAGGCATTATGATGGCGTAGGCAACAGGTATTCATTTCATTATCATTTGCATAACGATTGTTCTTGTGTGTTTACATTGTAGTTGATGCGACAAACTGCTTCCAGGCTAAATGCCAAATGTACTGTCAGGACAACGGTTCTTTCGGATCTGGTCCCTTCGGTGCGCTAATCCTTCGGGTTTTTGGCCTTCCGGCTATTCAGCCGATCGGCCATAAACGTCGTCATCAATGGAGTAAGAAATCAGACCAGACCCACCAAGATTAATAGTGACAACTATTTTTGGTGGGATATTTTGGCGCCATAAAATGATAGATGTGGTGAAGATCTGTGACAAATGATTAATGAGGTGTAGAGGTTGAAGTTGGTGAGAATTTGAAAGGGGTGTAATTGACATGTTTATAGAAGTGGTGTCCTTTTTTATTAAAAAAAAAGTAGGCAAGCGCCTACATTATAAACACGCATCAAATTCCTTTAATAATTTATAGTTTCGTTGGGACCAATATATATACACCGGGTTTTAAAAAAATATTTTCTTATTATTTTATCGATTGATGTCCAAATTTGTACTGATCCCATGTTGGAACTGGTATTAATTTTATCGAGGTTATTAATTTATAAAGGTTTTACTGTATTCGAAATTTATCGAGGTGCAAGTTAACTTTGAGAAGCTAAAAGGATTAATATAAGGGTGTATTGTGCCAAGTAGATATAGAATAGGCTGTTAAAAGTAACACTTTTGGCTTTTCATTTCCCTCACTTTTGAATTTCATTATTTCTAGGTCAAAAAACCCCAACTTAAAATAACCACAGTTCACACTTTACCCTTCATAGAATCATGGCTGTAAATCTGACTCAGGGAGGAATGTTAAAGCTATCGGCCGATAATTATTGTACCTCGGATGATCTGAAACCGGTGGTTCAAGTGACTGATTTTTCTAGTCATCCGTTTCGTATTACCGATGACAAGAAATGGTACTTTGTTGGGTTATCAGATGGCTCTTTTTGGCAGTATCAGGCTATTGCTTCTGAGTTTTGTATATCAAACAAGTTGCAGCAAGGTTCCATTATACAGCTGACCAAATATTATTATTCTAAACACATGTATAACTTCTACCTATATATTTTTAATTATTAACATGTAATCGCCTAACCGAGCTATCCCGTAGCGGAATATCACTACACGATTTGGTGGTGGTTAAAGTATTAACATGTGTAGCTAATGAATCAGTACCAATTTCTTTTTTACTTGCTTGGATATACTCCTATCACATTGGAGTATAATGAGATAAAGTTTTGGTGTTGTGTGCACTTTTGGGCCTTGGTCATTCGCATAGTCACGTCTGCTTATCTTCTAATTATTTTGTGCAGACTCATAATATTTGTTTACGGCCTGCATGTGATACGAACCAAATGTGACGTTATAGGTGATCCAAGCCTACTCCCTTTGTATGTACCCCCAATGTCAGATCATGAAATAAAATTGATATTTCATAATGAAGAAGTTAATAAACCGTCGGCTTTAACAAAAAAGTGCTCATCTTCTCAAAGTCAAAGAAACAAAAAGTGAAAACGGGAAGTTCAATCATGCAATCATAACATTTCAACAGTTGCAAAAGAAATCTCTAAAATAGCAAAAATGGTGATGGAGAAAGAGGATAAACTGATGGCAGTTGCAAATGATGTTTCTAAAATGAAGAGAATGATGATGAAGAAAAATAAAGAAGATAATATGGGTGCTTGCATTGACAAGTAGAAAATTACTAAATCGATAAGCAAGAGAATGAATAGCAAGGTAAGGAAACCAGATATGTTAATCAATCAAACAAGCACAAAAGCTATTTGAGATAAGCAAATAATCAAGTAATGCAAGGGAAACAATTTATCATTTAGCATAGCATACGAAAGTTCTTTTCATCGCTTTGTGTTAAACATGTATACCAAGCTTGATTAGTTTCCTTTATAAATATGATCAAAACCTTAATTTCAAAAGAGGACACATTGTTATTCAAAGATGAAAAACATCCATCTCCAATTAGATCAAAAGTTTGTGCAAAAGTTATGACCGAAAAATGACTTTCTATTATAAATCAATGATTCTGTAAATTTTTGTTTTGAATCACTTTATGAAATTATTTTTAAATGAAATTAGACTCAAATACCTTTAAAACGATAGGTGGCACGACTTCTAACGACTTACGGTTAATTAGTTATGAATTTTTGAAATTCAGACAAAAATTATCTTCTATACCACGGATCCCTTGCTTGAGGAATCCGTCCAGTGTTACCTGAGGGATCCGAGGATCTGACACAGAATTACAAAAATGTACGTTTTGACCCGACGAAAAGGTTTAACCTTTGTAGACTTTTTAGTGAAGTTATATTAACCATTTTTACATTTATTCAAGCTTGATTAACAAGATATCTAACAACAAAACTTCAAAGAAAAAGAATCAACAAAACACTTTTCATATTATTCTTGATTTCACCAAAAGTTTGATACGAGGACCTTACTCGTTTTGAAAATCATTTGTTTTAAAAACTAGAGCCGACCCTCTCTGATACCAATTGTGAAAACGTAGGGGGGGTGAATACGTTTTCGTTTCAAACTTAAAACTTTTGTATCAATTATAGTATAAACAATTGCATTTGCTAATCTCGATGCGAGGATGCATTTAACGCATTACGGCATGTACGGCCAACCCCTTAATATCACATAAGATTCCGCAAGATTAATGGTTCATTATAAATCAAGTTTCACCATTATTAGTCCGGTTGCTTTTTCTTGATCAAACGTGTCATAATATGTAAAGTGTTAAATATAGTTTATGACTATATGAAAGACCAAGTATGTATCACAAACATAGACATCAACCACAATGTAATGCAAGAATAAACGTAAAGTGATAAGTAAAAGGATAGACAAACCAACACGAGGATTTATAGTGGTTCGGCTACAAGGACACCTTCCTTGCACTACTCCACTCCCCGAGTCACCTACTCGAGAGTTCGTAATCACTACACCAACTCCTTATGGCGGAGAAGCCTTCACAACGTCGCCTACTCTTTTTCCGGTACTAGGCTAACCACCGGGTTCTTTCACACCAAGGTGAACCACACCTACCACAACGCCGCCTACCCTTTATTAGGTACTAGGCTAAGTACCTAGTTCCATTACAATGGAGGAACTACTACCCAACACTACACAACACCTAAACCTAAAGGAGACCCACTCCTTATTTCAACACCATCAAGGATATCACCATCCTTGGACCCGGTACTAATCTATCTTGTACATCGAATCACACCATATCGAATGTACACCTTAGGCACCTTTCACTAATGCCTTTGACTTGATCTCTAGGCACCCTTCACTAATGCCTTGTGACTTGACTTCTATGATACCCGTTATGTTTTGTGGCCCAACATAACAAACCTTGTGTTTTATGGCACAAACACATAAACCATCTAGTCTATTCATACATACAAGAATATGATACTAGACAATATCTAAGACAATGTGTCTAATGGGTATGAAGTCCTAAACTAAACATCAAGAACACAAAGCATGATGTAGTTAGTCTTCTATGAATGAAGATGACAAGTTTCCCAAGCTTGTTGTAGAAGATCTTCATGTGCTTGTATGATTGTGATGGTTGATCACTTGAAGAGGTAAGGATGCAAGATCTCTAAGTTTGCTTTGGAGTATCACATCGAGAGTATGCTTATAACAAATGAAAGTTAGAAGCATTATGATCATATGAGATGAGGGTGGTTTACATGTTTCCTAATGATCTAAATATCCTAGAAATGGTGGAGAGAAACTATGTGTGAAGGTGTGTTTAACAATGAAGAAATGGCTCACTATTTATAGACGAAAATTAGCCACTATTCCCCGGATCCCATGGATCCCTCCCTTGAGGGATCTGTCCAGTGTATTACTAGGGATCCGTGGGACGCTCCGTTTTACCCATGGGTTTTGGGTCATGGGTCATGGGTTATGGGTTATGGGTTATGGGTATCCAGTAGATTCAATGTATCTACAAGATGCAATGTATCTAGTCCATGGTTTTGAGTGCCCACCAAGGGTACAATGGATCTAGACATTGGGTATGGGTCATGGGTTATGGGTACCAAGTAGATTCAATGTATCTACAAGATGCAATGTATTTAGTCCATGGTTTTGAGTGCTCACCAAGGTACAATGTATCTAGACATTGGATATCGGTTATGGACTTTGGGTTTTACCTAACTACATTCAATGTATTTGGTCAATGGGTCAAATACTTAAGTCTCTACCCATTTATATTACCCATTATAATACATACTAGTTATGTATATATTTACCCAATATGTAAACACTAGTTGTTATGCATAAACTATTTAACTAAACATGTTTTAATGGTTTGTTGGGGTTTGATCATAACGCAACATAACAAACATGTACGAACCTGTGTTGCAGCATACAAGGACTTGAGTCGTCGAGAGTTGTTGAGAATATGTTGAGACAAAATATAAATACAAGTAACTTATACATTTTACGTTATGTATTACAAGTTACATGTTTGTCATCAACAAAACAAATGAAAATGTATAGATTAAATATCGTAATATTTGCACTAACAAGAAGGATAAATGAAGTCCATGTTTGGATGGTACAACGACCCACTAGGTTCTTGCCGGTAATCGTGGTAAGGACGTTGCGGTGGGACAAAATGACGGTTAACATAAAACGGGTTTTGGTTTTGATTTGGTTGTGCTAGTTGTGATTGATAATCAAAACTCTGTGGACGAAAGCGAATATGCCAGTTTTGTTGTGGTGATATGCCGGTTAACTCGAAGTTGTTTTCCGGCGATAAATTCATATTCGGGGCATTTTGGGGTAGTCATGATTGTTGGTTTTTTGATTGTGGGGTATTTTTCTTTGACATTTTGAAGTTGGATGAGAATTAGATTTAAATGAATACCGATGAGAAATGGTGAGTGGTGAATTGTGTTTGAGGTGAAGTTGGTATTTATAGAGTGGTAAAATTGTTTGAATTTTTTTTTATTATTTTTTTATTTTTTATAGTTTAATGACCAAACGGTCAAATTTCTAAAATTGTTTTGATTTTAGCCCAAACGGGAAAATTTAGTTGGGATTTGATGCATTAAACATCGGGTGGTATTTTACTCGATATCACCCAAATGGCCTTGATGACCGATGTGCCAACCGACCCCCGCAATCGTGATGCCCGATGTGAACATCGGTTGAGGAGAAAATTTTGGGTTGCCCAACCGATCTTAACCGACCGATTGGGACTAGCCTTAGGCATGGCTTCGGCATCAAACATGCCGTTCGGCATTCCCATTGCATCGTCCTAGGCATCATTCGGTGTGGGATGAATTGGACCCAAATCGGCATTCTTCGCCGATTCTACATCAACCATAACTAGCCGTTAGGCTAGTCAAACTAGCAATTAACTTGCATTAAAAAAATCATTTTTTTTACCTATTTAAACACTACTCATTTAACATTATTTCACACACAAAAACATCTCTATTTTTACTCAAACAAAAACATTTCTATTTCACAAACAAAATGGATTCATCTTCATCTTCATCTTCTTCATCCGAGGACGAGTTAGATTTTCTATCCGACTCTTCCGAGGACATGTATTCCACCGGTTCTACCATAGAAACCTATTTAGCCGCGTGCGATGCCATTGAAGACACAGGAAGCTCAACCCGAAGACATGTTACCCGTTTTCGTGAAAAAGCTCTAGAAACTCTAATGAATGACTATTTCGTCGAAGAAAACCCAAAGTTTCCCCACAATGTTTTTTGTGAAAGATTTTGTATGAATAAAAGCTTGTTTCTAAAAATTATTGGTGATATTGAAGCGAATTTCGAATGGTTTCAAGAGGGCGTAGAAGCTAGGGGGGAAAAAAGTTTCACGGCGTTGCAAAAATGCACATCGGCTATTCGTCAACTCGCAACGGGTGGACCTCCGGATTGATACGATGACTACTTAAACATGGCACGAAGAACATCAGGTTATTTTTATAATTCGGTATTTTTTAGTTTTTTATAATTCGGTATATTTTATTTTTATATTTCGATGAATTTTTATAATGTTTTCGTTTTTTATAATTCAGTATACTTTGTAGGTGAATGCCTTGATCATTTTTGCGAAGCGGTAATCCAATTATATATGCAAGAGTTCTTACTTAGGCCGACAAGCCACGACGTTGCACGCTTATTCAAGGCACATGAAGAGCAACATCACATTCCTGGAATGCTTGGTAGCATTGATTGTACACCTTTCGTTTGGCGAAATTGTCCTAGGCATTTGAGAGGGCAATATAAAAGAGGTGATCACCAATACCCGACTATTATGCTTGAAGTCGTAGCTTCAAATGATATGTGGTTTTGGCATTCGTTTTTTGGTCCTCCCGGTGCAAATAACGACATCAATGTTTTGAATCAATCTTCGTTGTATCTTACTCATCGAAATGGAACGGCGCCAAACAGTTCACTTACTCTAAATGAACGACTTTACAAACGTGGATATTATCTTACCGATGGAATCTATCCTACGTATTCGACGTTTGTTAAAGCATATCCTTATCCAACTGACCCGAAAGAAAAGAGATTCAAGAAGCTACAAGAGTCTGCACGAAAGGACGTCGAAAGAGCTTTTGGTCGTCTTAAAGGAAAATGGATTATTCTCATAAATCCTATCCGGGCTATGTCCGTCGAAAAGATTCGAAAAATCGTTCATACGTGTGTTATATTACACAATATGATTTTAAAAGACGACGGGGTGGCAATATCACCAGTTCATATAATGGATCTGTCGGTCACGCCAGTTTATGACCCAAATGTACTACCGGAGTTACAAGACGAAAATATCCATCACCGTCTCAGTTATGATCTTACGGAATATGTAGAAGCTCAAGACTTACCATACCTTGATGACTAGTGTTTTTTTAATAAGTATTATGTAATTTTCTTTTAAGTATTAAGTATTATGTTTTTATTAAATTGTTTAATATAATTGTAAAAAAAAATGAGGTATGAGTTAAGCATGGTTGCCACTAAAAATCTATTGTTAAGTATGAGATAGGTATGAGATGAGATAAAAGGATATTATTGGTGGGTGATTATGCATGAAAAACTTGTTAGGCATGGTTGACACCACCTAACAATTTTCAATTTCATTCCCATCAAATAAGTGGCTGTAAATCTTATACGCCACGGAGAAATGTACATGTATTTCTAGTACCTCAACACATTTAGTCGTATAAACTAAGATAACTTCGCTCAAGCATGTTTGTTTAAGCTTATTTACACGGCTTATAAGATTCTTAACTTATATAACTAAAATTAGTCGAAACAAGTGCTTTGGTAAGCTTATAGTAGTTTATTTAAAGAGGTTTTTATAAGTAAAAGATTTGTGAGATTATGTTAAGAGTGTTATAAAAAAAACTTTATTACCCTCATATAACAATCAAGAAGCTTAGATGTTTAAATACCATTATCATCGTACCTCTTTAAGTATAACAAGCTAATCCAAAAATAACCATGAATTTACAAGCCTATTGCTTATAAGGCGTAAATGGCTTATAAAATATAAGTCTAAACCCCAAAAATAGTAATTTGATTTTATATGACTCCTCAAATGAGTTTTTCTTTACAAAAACTACAAGGATTAGATTCATCGTTTATCAAACACATTATAGAACTAACGTCTATCTTTTGAAGTTAGTTTCAAAAGCTGGTTTAGTCTTGGAGCGTGATTTAAAGTGGCTAGTCTCATTTAAGCTCCTATTTTTTTTTTTTTTTTTTCTTTATTTTTTAGAACGACAATTTTTTCACACTTGTCTCACAAATGTCTCCAGCAAAGCTTGAATCCACGACCTTTAAATTGATGGGTAACTCACATATATACCACTAAACTACAAGCCTTGGGTAACTCCTAACAAAATTACCTTCGTGACCGTTTCCGACCCTTTCCGTCAACACCCCAAACACATTTGCTTTGTAAGTTTGGAGCTCTATGTCTTTTGTGAGAAGGCCATGCATGTCCTTTACCAACAGGTCATTTGATGATTATTTGTATCAAACAAATACTTTTGTTAAAAACTAGAAAGAAAAGAGTGACATAAGGGTCCATTTTAGCAACTTTATAAACAACATGTAGTTAAGAGAAACATTTTCAGCAAAAGCACTTGATCGTTTTTTTACGGGGAATTGTTGTCAAAACCACAGTGTAAAGTCACCTCATATCAGATTTCACAACAGTTTTGTCTCAGTTTTCTTTCTAAAAATTAATTACTACCAAATTTTCATTTCATTCCATTAAAACTAAAATAATGGCTGTAAATCTTACTTCAAGAGCAATTTCGAAGATATGGACCGGTGAATGTACCTCGAATGATCTAAAACCGGTGCTTCAAGTGATTATTAGTGATGGTGTTGTGAGAAATATAAGTGGCAAGCAATGGCACGTGGTTATGTTATCTGATGGTTCTTTTGTGATATTTGGTCATATTCCTGTTGAGATTTATATATCAAACAAGTTGCAGAAAGGTTCCATTGTTCAATTGACTAACTTTCAGTTGGGCAAGCTGCTTGTTGATAGCAACGGTGAAATTATTGCACTGTATGTGTTATATTTATATCTTTAATTTTAAAACAAAATCAATTGTTAAACCATGTGGCCGTAATTTTATGTAGTAATCTTTTTCTAGTTTTCTTTAACTTGCTTAGATGTACTAGTATAAGTTAAATTTTGGTTTTGTTTGCTTATCTTGTAATCAATTTGTGCAGTGGAATAGAGGTTTACGACCTTAATTTGCTTCGTACCACATGTGACATCATTGGTGATCATTATGATGTCCTTTTAGTTCCCACAATTTCAGATGAGGATCATGCTAATTCCGAAGAACCCTCAACTTCCATACAAAGTCCATCGACCTCAACACAAAAGTGCTCTTCTCATTCTTCAACTCAAAACAAAATAATAATGGGTGTAAATCTTACTTCAGGAGCAATATCAAAGATAATGACCGGTAAATGTACAGAGAATGATCTGAAACCTGTGCTTCAAGTGACTTATATTCGAAGTCGTCCGACTCGTTCTAAAGATGGCAAGAAATGGTACCTGACTGGGTTATCTGATGGTTCTTTTGAGGTGTATGTTGGTATTGCTCATGAGATTTTGATATCAAACAAGTTGCAGAAAGGTTCCATTGTTCAATTGACTAACTTTCAGCTGACCAAGCCTATTATAAGTTATAGCAAGGATGAAATTATTCGTAAAAGGTATGTGTTACTATATTTATACTGTATCTTTTAAGGGGTCTTTAATTGTTTCGGCTTATAGGGATTATGGATTTATGGCTTATTTAGATATGTCTTATGTTTCATAAGCTCACTTTTTGTGCAATGCAATATTTTGATGTTGTGTGGTCATTCGGATAGTGATGTCTACTTATCTTCCACTCATTTTGTGCAGCGGTATTCTAGTTTCCGACCTAACTGTGATTCATACCAAATGTGGCATCATTGGTTATCCAAAACTATTCCTTGATAGCGAGACCCCTTTAGTTGAAAGAACTACCCCACAATTTCAGATGAGGATCATGCTAATTCCCATCATGTAGAAGAACCCCAACTTCAAAACAAAACAGGATCATGTTGATTCTCTTCTGCATGAAGATATTGATGATAGTCGTCATGTAGACGAACCCCAACATCAAAACAAAAGCCGTCGACCTCAACACAAAAGTGCTCTTCTCATTCTTCAACTCAAAACAAAAACGAAAACTTCAAACAAGCGATGATGCCATCTCAGGATTTGGAAAAGATATCTCTAAACTCAAACGCTTTAGCTCACAAAACCAGCTATTTGAGTCACTAGACTATGCATTTATATCTAACTTAGTGTTTATGTCCAATTTAGTCACCGTACTATTTTTATGCTCCCTAAAATCATTATGCTTACAAAACCAACTATAAAACGTTTAACAAACATAAAAAAGTTAGTGAAGATTTACACAAGTATTTTCAACGTTTAACTTTTTATTAGAAATGAATCAAAGAATTTACTAAGATTGTTCGCGGAATAACAATCTAAGTTGAATGACAATATTTGGTCATCTGCTCACTTAACTCACTTAACAAGTGAAACACAAACCAAAGTTAGTTTTTAAGAAAGAACTATGCTAATGACAAGGGTTCATGGACTTTGTTCTTTTGGAAGAGTAAATGCTCTTTTGAATGTGTATCACATTAATTGTAACTTGACATATGTATTCCTTTACTACATTCTCTTATATAGCAAAGATCGAGGTGAATACCACGTGGGCTAATAGGGACGTGTCGAGCATTTAATAGTGTAGTACACTTGCATCAAATGCTTCTAGGAATGTGTCCAATCACACTTTAGGAACAATGTTGATGAATGTTTGCCTCTTTCTACCAACTCTTATACTTTCTTTGACTTTATATGTCAAGTGTTTTATGCTTATCTTCCTAAGAAAGTTCCCTAAACCTTCAAAGATTTTTTCCTAAATATCTAATTTCATAATGTCTTTGATTGTTGAGGAGACCAACGAGTCGGTGTGTTATTGTCATCGCTTCGACTCCATCATCTTCTTTCATGTTAGGGCTTCACACCGAAGTTCCATTATAAGGTAGTGGTGAGACTTTCTTAGTCTCCAATGAACTTTGAAAATGACTCCTTGAATACATTCATTCAGGGACTTTATTTATGCTGGGGATATTTTATGTTCAAATCCAGTCGAGGCCATTGGGCTCTAAATTGGCCCAGCACTAACTCATTGTCATGTTACTCTACGCTGAATAAAAATAACATCTCATTAAATTTTTATGACAACTCATTGCAAAGGTGATGAACAATGTAGTGGTGAGGCTCGGGTGGTAAGGTTAAGATGGTAACCAGCTATAATATATATGTAGTAGTTGTTGTGGTGATGATTCGGATGTGGTGGTGGAAGTCCACTCCGTTGATCACCTTTACATTGAGTTAGTAATGTAATTTAATGTAATGTTATTTTTAGTTCAGCATGGAGTTAACATGTGTTCAAGAGACTAGCCGGTCAAAAAATTATTTCGGTCACCATTCACCAAAAGTTACCTAATTAAATATTTACTAAAAGTAGAGTGACTCAAATAGCTGGTTTTTTTAGTATAATGATTTTAGTGAACAAAAAGTGCATAATGACTAAATTGAAGATAACTGCATGTCTGCATAATGCATTTACTCAAATAGTTGGTTTTGCGAGTATAATGATCCTGGTGAAAATAAAACAGTAGAATGACTATATTGAACATAAATGCATAGTAGAGTGACCTTAGAAATCTTTAACCCTAATACGGTTAGAATGCTAGACCTCTGGCGAAGAGGTTACATGCCTTAACACTATGTCATTTGGTGGTAAAATTCTTACCCAACATAATATTACACAGTACAATTTTCTTTTTTACTTGCTTAGATATACTCCTATGAGATTTTGGTGTTTTGTGCCTTGGTGATTCGAAAAGTGATGTCTGCTTATCTTCTAATTATTATGTGCAGGTATATATTTGTTTGCGACCTAAATGTGATTTGTAGCAAATGTGACATCATTGGTGATCCAACACTAATCCCTCATAACGAGACCCCAAAAATGGAAATATCTGTACTCTCAATTTCAGATCATGACCGTGCTGATCCTGATCTGAATGAAGATGACGTTGATGATAGCCATCGTGGAGAAGAACCACCACCACCCTTGGAGCAAAACCTATTGGATTCAACACAAAGGTGCTCTTCTCATTCTCTAACTCAAAGCAACAAAAAGCGAAGATGTCAATCAAACAATGATAACACCACATTTCATACGAACAAAATTAAAGTAATGGCTGTAAATCTTACGCCGGGAGCATTAACGAGAATAATGACGGATAAATGTAGCTCGAGATGATCTCAAACCAGTGGTTCAAGTGACTAATATCTTACGTGGTGGGATAATTACTAAAAAGACAAATTACAGAAAGGTTGTGTTATCTGATGGTTCTTCTAGCCGGTTTGGCTGCATTCCTTATGATATTTTATATCAAACAAATTGAGAAAGGTTCCATTGTTCAATTGACCAACATATTTTTACTTGCTTAGATATACTCCTATGAGATAAAATTTGGTGTTGTGTGCACTTTTGTGTCGTGGTCGTTAAGCAGTGATGTCTGCTTATCTTCCACTTATTTTGTGCAGGGTTTTTAATTAATGACTTGAATGTGATTAATAACAAATGTGATATCATTGTTAATCAAGAGCCATTCCCTCGTAATGATACCCCTTTAGTTGAAAGATCTACACCCCAATTCCAGATGAGGATCATGTTGATGTTAGTCATGCACAGAATCTGCGACTTCAACAGAAAAGTGTTCTGTACTTGATAGATATAAACCTGCAATTATGGATCACGATCATTCTGAGTCTGATACTAATGAAGATGTTGATAATAGCCATCCTGCAGAAGAACCCTCAGCTACAGCACAAAAGTGCTTTTCTCATTCCCTAAATCAAAGCAAAAACGAAAACGTCGGTCAAGCAATGATAACATCTCAAAAGTTGTAGAAGATGTTTCTAAGATGACTAAATTGACGATGGAGAAAATTAAAACAGTTGAAGTGGGCTTTAAAGGTTGGAGACACTTGAAGAAGATGTTTCTAAAATGGCGAAAATGATGAAGAAAAATAAAAAATTATGTTGGGGCTTGCTTCAAAAAGTTGGAGACACTTGAAGAAGATGTTTCTAAAATGGCGAGAATGATGATGGAGAAGAATAAAGAAGTTGATGTGGGCTATAAAAGTTGGGGACACTTGAAGAAGATGTTTCTAAAATGACGAGAATGATGATGGAAAAAAATAAAGAAGGCGTTGTGGGCTTCAAAAGTTGGAGACACTCATGGAGGATGTTTCTAAAATGATGAAAATGATGGAGAAAAATAAAGAAGATGATGTTGGTGTTTGCTTTAAAAAGTTGGAGACACTTGAAGAAAATGTTTCTAAATTGACGAGAATGATAGCGGAGAAAAATAAAGAAGATGATATGGGCGCTTGCATTGAAAAGTTGGACAAAATTGGATGGGTAGCACAAGACCCAATGTACGACACTGCACTTTTGTTGTTTGGTCAAAGTGCCGATTATAGGAAACTTTGGTTGCATTTGAAGCCCGAGAGTTGTGGAAATTGGGTTAAGAATGCTGGAAGTATGTTTGGATTATTGGATTGATGAAAAGAAAAGGTATAGTTTATGTTTGTGTCATTGGATGTTATGTTTATGTTTTGTCTATAGAAGGTAGGTCAACCAGGTTGTTATGTTTTGTGTTAGGAAGCTGTGCAGAACTATTTTATATGTCTAGTTGTCTACATGAAGTACAATGCGTAATGCTTATTTTTGTATAGGAAAAATCAGAAGTTATTCTACTGTTTGATTTGTGAATTGGCAATTATGCAATTTACTTCAATTTCACATCAGCAGTTCGACTTTTTGGATGTTATTGTTTTGTTTTCTGGTATCACCTTGTCATCCTTATTCCTTAATTACTAGGGAGAATGGTGGTGATACTCTAAAACAGATTCTTAATATTAAAGGACATGCTTGGAAGTATAATTGTGTTGACTTTATGGGGTAACTGTTTCATTGTGTATCCAATAGGGGGTTTTTTACTTGCCAGGCGTTGTGTATCCAATTGTGGTTTTAAATTTGCTTGTCAATAACAATATATTCAAATGATCCAACGATACATGTTTTGGGTCTTTTCCTTCTTTATATGATCCTGATACCAACTGACTTATTAAAATTAACACAGCAATGACACTTTTGGTCCCTGTACTGTTAGAGAGAAAATACAAATGAGTCTATGAATTTTAGGCTTTCCGTTGAAAGTGCTGATTATAGGAAACGTTGGTTGCATTTGAGGCTGAAAAGTTGTGGGAAATGGGTTAAGAATGCTGGATGTAAGTTTGGACTATTGGGTTGATTAATAGAAATGGTATGTTTTTGTTTCATCAAGAAGTTGAGCCACTTTGCTATGTTCTTGGATCCAGAAGGATGCAGCATGTTCTTAAAATATTTGCATGATAAATTTTAAGCTTGAATGTTTTCTTTCTGTTTTATATTATTGGTATATTATATAGCTTACTTTAGAAGGAAGAAAAAAAAAATTATACAACAACTTGGTTCTTGAATCAGCAACCATGACATCAAGACTTGCATGATCATGATGCATTACTAGTTCTTGCTGTAAAGTCTGTTTGAAGGAATGCCACTTCGTTATCTGTTTCCTGGGATTGTGTCACTCGGACAGCTTAATGAAAGACTATATCCAAAATTTAAAGGTGTAACACCGGGACATCTAAGAAGCTTTGATTGGATCGCAATTAAACCCCAAATGGTTGTGATGTATTTTCATGTGAGCAGAAGAATGGAACTAGGTTCATGTTGTAGCATGATAATATGAATGGTCCATGTCTTGATATATATCTGATCATATCTGACCCATTCATATGATCCACCGGGTCAAGAAAAATGATAGTCAAATTTATTTTATTTGATAGACGAGTTCTGATATAGTAATCGGTGAAACTTACAACACAATTCTACCATAAGATAAAAACCAATTTTTATAAAAGGTTGAAACAGTTGATATGAGCCCAGTGTTGAGCTTTTATTAGCTAAACTTGGAATAAAACTTGATATAAGCTTGAGCTTAAGTTGCTTGATAAAATTATGACACTTTAGAGTCTTAGGGGTTGTTATAACGGGACAGGCACCGTCGTTTTTTCCTTCTATTTGTTTGTCAACAGTTTGACAGTTTAGAATAAAATCTGGCTTTATACAGTACTCAAATATGTCCGTTTGGTCATGTTACATAAACTACTGGATTCAAATTTAGTTCTATTTCAGACACTAGTGCACAAATAGTTATTTTTTAACTAATTCTAAAGCTCATTTGTCTCTTGAGTATGCTCAAGCTCGTCTATTAAACAATCTCAGTTAGCTTGATTCACTTACACCTAGTTGACATCAACTTACACTCCTAATTGACATCATCGTATCAAATGCGGTGAAAATTCTCAGCACGACACGGTAACTAACAAGTTAGGATTGATGTTATACGGATTAGTGCGGTCAACAGAGCTCACATAACCCGTTTAGCAAGCATGCCAGTTCTAGTCGATATTCCCAAACCGGTTTTCAACCCGTCACCTTATTTAAAAATGGAATAAAAATATTAACTTTTACAAGTACTAGGATCATATTGTATAATTGCATATCAATGGGCCCGATCTCGATGATCCGATCATGTTCATCTATCGGCCAATACACCTTTTATGAGTGTGTTTGAGAAGTAGCTTGTGTGAGCTTATAAGAATTTGAAGTTTAAAATAAGCGTGATCGCAAATGAGTTGTTTATCACAAAGTGTTCAAAGCTTCTATGAAAACGATAAACTTCATAAGCTCAAATTAATGAAAATGATCTATTCTAAATAAGCATAGCTTGTAAATTGTCAAATTACTTAAAGTATTTTGTATCTATATCTATCTTCATATAATATAAAAAAGTCAACTTGAAAAGTGGAATTCTTGAAAAGTCAGTGAGAGAAAAAAAAACATGAAAAGGTGGACGTTCTCATCCGTATCTCAAAACCATATCACATAAATATTTTCATTCTCATCCAACTCTCTCTCTCATCCATTATCTTCTCTACAAACCACAATGAAACCTCCACCGCAACTCAACCACCAATTAAACACCACCACCGCATAAACTCCACCATCAAAAACCTCCATCATTGAAACCCTTCCACCGTAAAACCTCCACCATCGGCGTCACCATCACACTACCGCACCGCATACAGAACCTCAACACCATCGAAATCGTGCCACAATCAAAACCGCCCCTCCACCGAGACCAACGAGACATCAAAAGGGTTTTCAATTCTTGATGTATTTTCTTTAATAAATCAATGAATATTGATTAAGTTTTTTAGGGTTTCTTTTAATGGATCAATGAATATTGTCTCATAGGAAATATTTGTTGCCGCTTTTGTCTCGCCTCCACCCACCAATGTGAATCTAAGGTTTTTTATAGTTCTTTAATTTTATTTGTAGATATATAAATTTTATTTCTAGATCTATATATTTTTAAAGATCTATGTAATGTAACATTTATGGTTTTTTGACCATCGTTAACTCATCGCTTGGCGTCGCTACACCGCCACTATCTCACCGAAAAGGTTGCCGTCAGCCGGAAAGTGTTGTTGCAGTTACCGGAAAGTATTCGAAATAGTTGGTGCCATCGTGAATATTCCTGCGGCCGCCCGCATATGCGTAACACAAGATTGATTTATCTTTTCTTACCAAAAGTATCCGAAAAAATGATGTACATAACGGTAATTGTTGATACAAAAGTTGGGCGTGCCTTATTTGGACTCGGTTCTCGTGATTAATTAGACCTTGATGCTTGAGACCCCGCGCAGCTAAGAAAATGCAGAAACAGTTAGGTTTATCGCGGGATTGTCTCCCACCACTATCCTTCTCATGAGTAAGTAATCTGGTTTGTGGTTTAGTAGAGTTCGGTTTTGTGATCGTACATTTAATGAGGGCCGAGATGCCCTTTATATACATCTGAAATCCTTGTTGGTTTCGCGTTCCACAACCTTCTGCGTATCCGCCCTAAGTCGGGTGGGTTGATACATATCCCATAAATAAGAGATGTCCGATATCAAGACCATAAATAACTTCGGTTTGGGCCTTCGTGAGCCCAAACCGTTACTGCAGCAGTTAGCCCACTGGCTCTTGAGCTCGAGTAGTAGAAGCGCCCATTGGTCGGGTTCATGATCCGAATGCGGACTATATGTCATCATGTCCGCCGGTCTAGTATCGCGAGGTAGAACCCGCGGATGCTAGACTAATAATTGTAGCAAATATATTCCTCGAGGCGTGGCAGTGAAGCTTCAAAGTTTTCCGCCTAAAGAAGATGTGGATTCGGTCTAATTAGGTCAAACATATCCTTCGTAAAAACGCGGAAAACGCGGGTGGAGGGTGTGCCCGTCGGCAACTCCTATCCACACGTTTAGAGATAGCTGGTCCCATGTCGATCATGCACGGATGTGGAACCCTATATAAACTTCCACCTCCCTTCCATTGTGGTTATCACAAGAAAAAGCATTTCCACCATTATTAAAAAGCTCGAAATATCAACCAAGAAACCCACGAACATTTAAAGGTATCGGTCGTGCAAGATTCGAAATCTCATCATGGTTCTTGGATTAAGCGACTTCATACGATATAACCGAGGCCGTAACTTCGTAAGTTCACTTCGAGTATTATATCATTTCAGCGGCGCATCCGTAGTTCCGGTTAGCATGCGTCGATAGCGGATTTCCACGAAGGGAAAGTGGGGGTATCTGACGCGTTTTTTGAATTTGTAAATCAACGTGCTTATCTCCTTGTTCTTGTGCGGCGCTCTAAATTACTATCGCCTACACATATCCCAACCGCACCGTATAGGTGCGACAAAATAACAAACTTCGAGGTGAATTGTCGTTTGTTGGCGATTAACCCCTATCATCTATTTTCCGCTTTTTACCATACGTCGTCAATTGACAGCGGGTTTCTTTTGCTAAGCGCAGGGCGGTCTGTAGTGTTATACCGAGAAATTAGACGCGCTTAGGAGGCGGAGAGAAATTTTTCTAGGTTGATGAGGCGTTGTTCTCTCGGGCTTCGCCTTCTATACCCAAAGTTCGCTATCAAGGATGAGCGCCTATCCCTGGAACGCATAACGCGCGGATGATGCGGAAGCGATAAGCGCCAAGAGTATTCCCATCAATTCCTATCGAGAGGAATTTGGTGCACATGGGCATCAACCGCAACTATTTCGATAGTCACGACGAGGCGCTAACCTTCCTAGAGCGAATGACGGGTGGGTGCTCGTTCTTCCTTCTCGTTTGCTTTATTAGCGCGAGCATTTCTTTTCGCCGTTGTATTTATATAACTCTTGTTTTGTTTGTTTCTTGTTCCGAGAGATGGATTTGTTCGACGTTGTTAAGCTTGGCAAGCACTGCCAGGCCACCGTGGGTTCGCCCTGCGAGAAGGAAGAAGTCCCATTTTGGATGCTATCATGGGCGCACCATGGATATGGATCTGGAGGAATCGGGGTGGTTCGTTGTCTTTGAGCCCTACCCTTCATGTGCCGCTCAAATTTCTGCACTCCCCCGAGCGAGATTTCACCTGCACGATGTGGCGGAGAGCATGGGGGTCCTCGTAGTAGCCGCAGGAGGCATGCCAAGGAGTAAAGCGCAGAGCGCTCGGTGGTGATGGCGCAGTCTCATCGGGGAGAAAGCGCCATGTCATTCGTGACGCTGAGTCATCATCGACGATGCATCGCCCCGGTGCAAGCGGAGGCTGCTTCCCCAGCAAGTATTGTCACCGAGCACTTATCACATTCCTGTTTGCGTTATGTGAAATAATCACTAATTCTCTTCTTTGCGTGCGATGTTGAAACCGTTAGGTTCTTCATGAGCGTTCGGGAGTCGCCACTCGAGGCGTAGTCCACTCGCTACCGAATTTTTCGAGCCAAAGAACCGAGAAGCCGAGCCGTTGGTATCGGGGATGTGCCCATGGACCGTCCTGTTCAGGAGCTTAGGTTGCTGCTGCGCGACTGTGCTACATTAGTTCTTGCAACAAGGTCAAGGTATTCGGGAGAGAGCTGCTGCCGTGAGTAGGATACACATAAATCATACCTTTGAGGCCTGGTGGCTGTCTTTCGGGTTGAAGCAGGTGACAAGCTCTTATGCCAAAATTTCTGGTCGAGAAAAGATGTCGTTGCTTATCCAAGTGAGCAGAGGGCGTCCGCATTAGAGGATTATAAGGCTACTTGCTTATGGGCTCTTAAATATTTGGAGAATGGAAGAACGAGCACCTCTCTCGGTTGGGGAGTTTCGTGCAACCGTGGAAGGCTTCTTTGGAGAAGCGGAGATGAAGTTACGCATGCTCGACGATCGAACACGATGAAAAGCTATATCCTCGGTGGTTTCCACGATTGACGAGCAGTGGCTCCGCACCATGGTTTGCGCCTTGTTGCCCTCAACACTTTGGAATCTCGGAGAGGTGAGACACCTCTCGGGGATGTTGCTCGGTCTTGGCGTTGGCGCGTGGCAAAGCGGCGGTAAGAGCCGGGCTTCATGAGGCGGCCGTCGGCGGTGCCTCACCGCATGCGTGCTCGGGTATAATGAACGTGCCGATGATGATCCGGTCATTGCGATGGAGAAGATGAAGTTGTTGAGCTTCTCAGATTGCCCATTGGAGCGCGACCGAGATTATCCCATAGTTTTGATTATGGAGGGTTAACCTTGGCCCGACACCTTCGCGATCTTCAGGCGGCGCAATGACTACTTTTTGAAGCTGCGACGTGTCACGGTACAGAAGTGCCTATCTTTGCTCGCCTATGCGATATCCTCAACCCTTTACGCTGAAAGAAATCCTTTGAAAGAATCCTGAAGCCCATGCCATGGGCTTGCAAAGCAGAAGGCGCCAAGGGAAGGCCATTCTTTGTGGTCTCGTGTGCGATCTCCCGAGATCCGACGGGGTACTGTTAGCGTAGTGGCGTGCGCGCCATGATGATTGATCCGTGAAGAGACTTAAAGAGGTTGGGGGCTGTGTGTATCGGGTTGAGAGCTCACATCTTAGGCATGGTAATAGTATATAGGCTAGCAGCATCTTTCAGAGATATCCTTCGTATGAACTTGTGGTCCATAATGAAATTTCCTTTTTCGGTCAAGGTGTGTTGATCCATATGTTTTATCGAATGCGGTTCAGATTATAATGTTTGTACTTAGTTATCCGCTTGTATAAAGAACGCCCTCGTTGTCTAAGAATCAAACGATTATATAAACGCTAATAGTATATGAAGTCCATAATCGTGTATGAAAATCATGACTTAATGTACTTGAAACATAATTTCTAAGTACTTGTATCATAATCGTGTATTGTGTGATATGCAACAGCATCAGAAATATCATATCAAAGAGTCAAGAGTCTTGATTCCTAGTTTGTTAAGCGCGCATAAATTGTATTGTTGCGCATCCATCCTGGGATGCACATTGAACTTATTCCAACGTCTCGAGAATAAGGTGTTTAACAAGGATGCATGATCCGATGTTCATGGGTTTGCAACCCTCTTACTCAACGCAGTTATTTAGTAGGTTTACTCATCCTTTTACCATCGTGGGTTTTATAGGCGCATGCACGCCATGTAGCAAAAGATAATATAATAACAATGTTGAGACATAAATAATATGTAAATAACAAAGTGAAATGTGAAATGGAGTTAGCTAGAAACCGTGACGCTTATTAATACTTGCAAGTTTTGTAAAAAGAAAAAGACATTGACTAAGTAAGCAGAATGTAAATACGGAGACGTATTGAGCACTTTACTAAAGTGTGGGGTGTCGTCTGTTGATCCATAGCCTTTCCTAAAGATAACATCGTTTGAGATTGCAAATGTTCCATATGCGTTGTAGCTCACGACCATCCATATCCGCGATTTGTCGCGCCCTTTCCCAATGCTTCAATGACCTCATAAGGTCCTTCCCACTGGTCCAAGTTTTCAGTATCTTCCGCATGGCTCTGATCATTGGCGCTATATACAAAGTTACTGGTTTGAATGAGGTGCGCTGAAGTTTAGCATCGTAGTATCCTTTCATTTTTGACTTAGCTCTGCGCCTCACATATAGGCGCACGTTCGCGCCTTTCTTCCAACAGTCCGGTCTATGTGCCTTTCATCGTCATTGGTTCGACATTAACTTCGTAGTAATAATAGTCGGCATCCCGATTAATGGGGTACGGTGGCGGCTTCGCTCCATAGACAAGAGAAAGGGAGTGTCTCGTGCTAATTTTGATTGTCGTGCAGTGTGCCCACAAAACATGCGATAATTCCTCCACCCACCTCCCTTTGTGTTTGTCTAAACGTGCTTTAATTCCTTCACCCGCATCACGATTTGCACGCTCGACCAAACCATTGGCTTGTGGGTGTTTAAGCGACGCCGCGGTCTTGTGCAATATTTAGTTTCTCGCACCATTCCTTGAAAGGTTTGTCACGCACTGTTTTCCATTGTCTCGAAATGATTTCCTGTGTAATCCGAAATGGCATACGATATTCTCCCAAACAAATCGCTTTACCTCGATTACTGTGATTGTCGCGACCGCCTTTGCCTCAATCCACTTAGTGAAATAACCTCCCACCACATAAGGAATTTCCCCGCCCCTCACGTAATAGAAGGGCCCGCAATGTCGACACCTATTTATAGAATAGCCATGGCGCCTTAATAGGTGTTAGCCCTCTGCTAGGTCCGTATGGACGTGGGTCTATGAACCTGGCGCCACACTTTTTATCAATCTCACACGCGGTGCGCCGTAGGCAGAGGTATCACGGCCAAGTATAGGTGTGCTACACCTGACCGTGGTCACGAGAGCATACCGCATGAACCGCGGCGATCTCTCGAATACGAATGGCCAGCGGGTCCGACACATCGAGCCATGGTTGTAGAAATGAACGCCGATATAATATACCATCTCAAGTTCAAACCTACGTGATGTGCGATGTATCTGGCCTCGCGTCCCTTCGCTCTTGGGCAAGTATGCCCTTGCTTATAAACTCGACGATGGGAGTCATCCATGTGGACCTTGCTCCTCTATCACCGCGGATATCTCCATCTCTAAGATGGACTTGCTCTTAGAGTCTCCACCAATATTTGTTTTGACAGTGCATTGAAGCTCATGGATGCAATCTTGCTCGCTGCATCCGCCTCTCGCTTTCCCCTCTAGGAACTTGTTTGATGGTAAACTGTCGAAACCTCGGATTAGTGACTTGGTCTTGTCGAGGTATTGAACCATGTTTTCCTCTTTAGCCACATAATCGCCCAACACATGGTTGGCTACTAACAGGAATCCACATTTGCTTCTAGGTTGCGTATGCCCATTCGAGCCGCAATGCGTAATCCAAACCATCGTGGTTTCATACGCCATCACATTGTTCGTGGTCGGAATTCAAAGCAGCAAGGCGTAAGTGAATTCTATTCCTTCCGGACTCCGCGAGGATAAGGCCGCTACTGACACATCCGCGCATGAAGATCCATCCGCGGAATAGGATCCATGGTTCTTGAAGTTCCGCCGCGCTTTGTGAAGGCGTGCATTCCGATTACACGGTTTTTCGATGATGAAATCGCTAGTATCTCGCTTCGAACCGCAAATGACGTGGGTGCAGCAGAGGAGATGTTATGCTCACCTAGCAAACACACTCCACTTTCGTAGTCGATCGGCGCGCTTGCCTTGAGGATGACTCGCTTGATAGGTTGATGCGTGATCACCGCTTAGGTGCGCTGGAAGTACCGCGACCTTTTGGCGGCGAATACTAATGCCAAGACCAACTTATCCATTGCGCTATAGTTAACCTTCGCTTTTCTTGAGTGCTTTTCTTACAAAATATACCGGTGTTTGTACTTAATTTCTATCCAATCGAGCATTTGTTGACCGCCTCATGAGTCGCAGATAAGTACATAATTAATTCTTCCAGGGCGGGCGCGACTAGTGGGGGCTGCTATGTGTTGTTTATGTATAAAAGCTTCTTACGCTTCGTAGTCCGCTTAAAGTCTCCCTTTGTACACTTCGAGCGTTTTGAAGAGGGGGTGACTTATCCGCCGATTCGACAAGAATCTGCTCAAATAGGCTAATTTTCCATTCAGAGATCGGACTTCCTTCAACGCGCGGTGAAGGAAGTTGGATGACGACCTTCGCTTTTTTCTCGACACGGTTTAATGCCATCAGCTCTATCAATTATCCAAGGAACATGCCTGTTTGAGCGCCAAAGGTGCATTTCTTAGGATTTAACTTCATGTTGATCTCTCGTAGTGTCTTAAATGTTTCTCAATGTCGCGCACCAATTCTTCCTCGCATGGCTTTTTATGACAAGGTCGAATTCAGCGCGATACCGCATCCACAAGTTTGTGTACTTCCTCCGAATGGCTTTTGCGGCTCTGGAGCTTGGCCGCTTCTTCGTCATCTTGGGAGTATCCTTGTCGGATTCTCAACTTGTGTTCAGAATCGAGCTGGCACCCCGGTCATGTGCTTTGGTTCCCATGCAAAGGTATCCAGATTCTTTTGCAAGAGTGCGCACACGGCCGCCCGCCTTTATCGACACGATCCCCGATCGATACTTCTTGCTCGGGTAATCGGGATGAATTCGACCCTCAAGTTTGATACTTTAGTTCACATGCTCGGGATGTGTCGCCTCATATGTAATCGTGTTACATTCTCCGGGTGGTACGGTGGTATTGTGAGAGTAACAATGCCCCTCCACCGGAACTTGAGCATCCCATGTGTTTGACGGCATCGCCGTATGGTCGATATCCCCGACCTTCCAATAATGCCATTGTATGATGAAGGGATCCGATCACCATAAAGTTCATCCAGTCGTCAGAGTGTTCCTTATTACCAACGTTGACTAGTAGGCGTATTTTCCCATGGGCCATGATTCGCCGGAAACCAATAATAAGAAGTTTGTAGTATGTTGGGTAACTCAAACGTGTTAAGTTTGAGCACCGAGATCGTTCGAACGAGGTTGAATGGAATTTCCAACTCACGTCGCGATTATCGGGATTCGAATGAGAAAAGGGATAATTTGATGTTTTCTAAACTACGGGATAAGGTAAGTAAATGGAACTAAAATCTATGGGGAAAACCTAAGAATTATGGCAAACTACGCAATTCTATACTAAAATGCAAATACGGGATTAAAACGAAACGCGAATAAAATGCAACTACGTCTAATCTAACTCCTAAAAATAACCTAAAATTACTTTTATACTAAAAATGATATTAGAAAACTATTTATGAATTAAAACTAATTTTTAGGATTTTTCTTTTATTTATTAGAATTAAAAACTAATTTTTAACTTTTAAAACTAATTTAAAATACTAGAAATTATGAAAATTAAGGTGAAAATTGTGAAACTGCTTTTATAAAATCTAAAATAACTAAATAGAATTATCAAAACTAATTTTTTATTTTTTCTCGGTTAATTTTCTATTTTCTACTTAATTTAAAACTATTAAAATCTAATTAATTGGCTAAAATTACAAAATAAGCTAGGAAAAATCTAGAAAAATTGTTTTTGCTTTTTGTATTTATCTTAATCTATGAAAATTGAAAAATTGTTTTTTGAACTTTTTCGAATTAATTGCAATAAAAGTTATTTAAAATACGTAAAAGCTGCTTTTAAATTGTGAAAAATATTAAACAGTAGCTAAAAATTATGAAAAACTCAGGAAAATTCTAAAATATTATTCTTATTCTATGAAAAATATAAAAACAAAGGCTAATGTGTAAGATATTGAAGTTGTAGTGTAAATGGGACCTAAATAAGCTACTTTAAGAAAGCAATAAGCTACCAGTGTACACCAAATGAGTAACAGGGCTAAGTTATGCTAAGATAGGCTTAAAGCAACTAATTATCACTACTCCTAACCTCTAATGATTCTCTAATCAAGAAATGAGCTAACTGATTCTAACTTAAAACAGTTCTTCACCCCTATGTTTAAGCTGTTGCACAAGCTTATTAATAAGCTCAAAGGGAAAACCAACTCTTGGGAACTAAAGACTACCAGTCAGAGATCACTTGAGCCAAATTTCAGCAAATAACAAGCTAATTTGAACAAATTATACTAACTGTAAAGTTCCTGTGCACACTCAGTGACTGCTGAGAGTGTGCACAGGGCATTTATGACCTAGAAAACAAGCCGGTTAAGTACTTTAAGAAATTTCTAAACATTCAGCAAAAATAGTGTTTACAAACTCAACCAACTTAAGTTTATAAATCCAAAATTTCAACCACTATAGACCAGAAATGAGTGAATTACACATTAAGAAAGAATTGTTCAAAACATGAAAACTCAATTTTGACTTTTAAACACAAACTCTGATTTTGACTAATTTGAGATTCTAAGCTACTGAAATGGATTGAAATTGATGTTTTATGAAGAAATGAAACTACATTAAGCTATAGTACTTATATCCTAACCTATATGAAGAATGTGAACTCCTAAATCTATCTGATTTGAGCACTATAACAGATAACATATAATTTTGACTTTCTCTATTCTAAAATGCAAAATGATGAACCTAAGGACTCTAATAGACCTACTGAGAACTAATGCTATACAACTTAACAACAAATCTAATCTCAAACTCAGTTTACTTATCTGATCCAAACACCACTTTATAGTCAGATAAGCAATTCTCTATATTCAAAACTTATATCTTAACTATGCTTACTATCAAAACAGATTCTATTGTTAATATTCTACCTAAATGATATAATATATCCACTATATCTATCAAATAGAACTTAAGCAGATGAATGCAGAATAAAAACGGAAATTATGAAATAATATCCTAGTAATGCAGGTTACAATGAACACTAAAACTAACTTATCCAGAGATAATCTAAACTAGCATTTGATCAGATAAACAAAATCTCACACAAACATAGCAGATTAAACTAGTACATCACAGATCCAAATATAAAACATACATTGCACTTACAACGGTCCAGCCGCTATGGCATGCTAATGAAACAGTACCATAAACTATTATCAACCCCAATATCTGATCTCAACCCATATTAAATTCAATCTCCACCCATATCCATCAGCAAATCAGAACCAAACTACCATGATTTCTGCAACTTTGACTTTTATTGACTATGTGAAAATGAGAGTAGAATCTGAATAACAAACTAACTTAGATTTAAAATAAGCTCAAATAAGCATTTGAAAGCAGTAATAAGCTGAAATAAAACAATGAAACAATGATTTAAATTTTGATGAAAATGAAAACTTGTATTAATAAAGTTTGAGTACAAATGAAATTATAATGACTGGAATTAAAACTAAAACATTGAAAACAAGTAAAAATTAATCAGAACTACACTCTATTCTAATCCTACTCTACTTCTACTCTCTAAAAACTACTTGAGATTACAAAGAAGAAATGAAAGGTATATATAGCCACGCTTGAGGTCTTGAGGCTCATGGAAGGATCCAGAAGTCTGAGATATGTGCTTTCTCTGAGTCATTTATCACCATTAGATCAATCCCATTTACAATCCTTTCATCTAAACCCTTGGATCATTTAAGCCACGCATCTTGGACCAATCAGAAGCAAGGAATTGGTATATGTGACACACGGATTGCTGACATGGCACCCGTGTGTCAGTATATGTCAGACAAAAGTACTAATTTACCCTTAATTATAGTGATCATGGTCAATTGATGCGCGGGGTATATTAGGGTTCTTGGCTGGGTTTTGGTTTGGGGAAATTTTGGGCGCGTTTGGTTTGTTAATATTATTTTGGTTTTGTTTGACCGGTATAGTGTGGGTATTGACGGGTCCAAGGGTATACGGTTGGGATATATTAGACCGGTTTGTTATATTGGACCGGTAATGGGATGGTTTGGGCTTTTGATGGGCTAGGTGTAGGATTAATATTGGATTTGGGATTAAATAAGAACCCATGTGTTTATACAAGGACTAATATGGCTAATTCTGATTTTTGAGGGACTATGGCTGTAAATTTTGAAAATGTAATCCAAGGGTCTTTCTTGTTAATCTCAAATAAACCAAGGACCATGTTTGCCAAATTTGAATCTTCAGGGGTCTATTCTGCCAAGTGCTCAAAGATGAGGGACTGATCTTGACAATTCTTCAAACTTGATTATAACTTTCAAAAATCATCCTCAGAGAATAAAATCTTCACAAATGCACAATCTCGACCTTAGGCTCACTCAAACTCTCTTAATCTCTCGTGCTCGGTTTACGCCCCGATTGGCTTCTTTTGTGTGTTTTTACATATCCGTACTGCACAAGCACAAACTCAAGAAAACCACAAATATTAGCACTAAACGGCTCTTTCTTGGTTGTTTTGGGTTTTATTTGATAAAGAAATGATATGTGTTTTGCACATATCACCCCATATCTTTCTCCCAGAAACTACCAACGACGTCACGGCCGGCTTAATCGACTTCGTATCTCGTGTCGCAATCGCTTGAAACAATATTCATACATTATATCTACGGATGCTCCTCCATCAACATACATGCGGTGGATATCGTGACCTGCATTAATTTCGATGGTAAGAGGTTCTACCGCGTTGTCTGCAACCAAGCGGGAAAAAATTTCGCCCACAGAAAACTTTTGGTCGACCTTCGCCTAGTCTTTCACCGCCATGATTGTATCATGTAAATGGTATCACCTTATCTTTGGGTGCTTCTTTCTTGTTCCTAGTCTTTTGCTTATCTTTCCCATCCTTGATGTTCTTAACTAAATGGTCCAATCGCCTTCTTTTACTAGCTTATCAATTAGTTGGCACAATTGGACACACTCATTGGTGGTGTGGCCTTCCATCCATGATAGTCGCAGATCCGTTCCCCACGCGCCGCTCTTATGGGGTGCGCATTGGTGGGGGTCTCGGGAAGTTTGCGCCTTCCGTTGCGAATATCTCCTTTGGAGTCTTGGTTAGCGGGGTATACTTGTCATTCTCTCGTCCGCTCCCATGACCGCGGTAGTTCTTGTTGCGGTTGCTACTCTGGTAAATGGATTGTCTCCTAGGCTGTTCTTGTGACCTATAGTTTGAGTAGCCTTTCTTGCTGTCTGCCGCAGCAGCTTCTCCTTGAATAAAGGACCTCGTGCGTTTCATAAGTTCATCAAAGGTTTGGGGACCTTGTCGCCAACCTTTGATGATTTCTGGTTATTGATTCCGTTCATGAACCCCGAGATCTTTAGTATTTCGGGCACGCCTTGACATGTATGCATTCGTCTTTGTAGCGTTCCACATAAGCGCTTGTAGATTCCCCGGTCTTTGTTTTACCACGGCAAGTTCGACGGGGTTTTTGGCGCACTTCTTCCTTTGAGTAAAGTTCAAGAAATGCCTTCGCAACTCTTCAAAACCACCAATGCTTCGCGTGGGAGCCATCGAACCAGTTTCGCGCATTTCACTAATATGGAATTGAACATGTGGCACCACACGGTTGTGGCCAATTTTCGATGGTAGCGATTGACTCGAAAATTTTTAGGTGATCGTCTGGATCACCTGCTCCATCGTAGGTTTTCACATTGGCGGGCATGCGCCTTCTCTTACCTTCCGAAAAATCACCGATGCGCCGAGTGAAAGCATCCACCTTTGGCGCCGCCGAAGAGACATATCTTCGTCCTCCCGGTCGCGATATCTTCTCCTGGACTTCAGTGTCCTGTTTTCTGTCATCGTTGTCCGAGGAGTCACCGAGGACTAGCTTCCCTCTTTCGGCGCTTACGCCGACTGCCCTCGTAATCCGAGCTCAAAGAGCTTTCACTTGGGGAGTACCGTCGTCCAAGTCATCACGGACCTGCGGCTACCAAGCCTGGCGTGGCATTGGTACGCCGTCCATCATCTTCGTGTTCTCCCGGATCATGAGGTCACCGCTTCATCGCTCACAACTCTCCTCCCGATCCCGATAAACACCGGGGCGGCGGTGTCCTCTCGCGCCTCTCCTCCGATGACGCGATGGGATGTCTCATACTTTAGGTCAAAGTTGAGTCGGGCTTGCAGTGCTCGACTCGACCTCTTTTCGCTTCCTCTTGCATGAGGGTAGCCAAGGTTTCGTAGTTTTGAGACACGAAGTCACTGGCGCTAGTTCAGCGCCGACTCCTTCTAGTGCGAGGGTGTCTATTTCCACTCGACCCCTGTTTGGTCGCGTAGCACCGTGGGGTTGTGAGGTCCGCTTCGCACCGATTGGTGGGAGTGGTAAAGGGCGCTTGTTGTGGAACTTCGCTACCGGTGGTTGTCGTAGTGGCATGGGTTGTCCCCGTGCGTGGTCCCACCGTGAAGACCGGATATGGGCCCGACCTTTGGTTTCGGGTCGCTTGGTTGTTCCGAGGCTGTTTAGAGGCGATTCGCTGGTCGCTTCTTCCCTTGTAGGTCACTATGCGATCGCGGCTTAGGTTTCCATGCTTTGTCATTCTATTTCTTAGTGATTGGTCCCACGGATGGCGCCACTTGTTGATACAAAAGTTGGGCGTTCCTTATTTGGACTCCGGTTCTCGTATCAATTAGACCTTGATGCTTGAGACATGCGCACTAAGAAAACAGAATAAAGTAAATATTTGAATTGCATTTTGTGTATGCAAGACCAGGTTGCTCATCAATGGGTGGTGGAGCCTTTACAGAGTTTAACGTTTATGAAAAATTTAAGTTTTCGATCAAATGTAAATCTATGCTTTTTTTTTTTTTTTTTTTTTTTTTTAATATTTGGATGTTGAATTGTTGAATGTTATGTTGGATTTTGAATTATTGAATTTTGAAAAATTGATAAAATGGTCAAGCTAAATTTCAAATGTATAAAAAACCATGAGTATTGAATGGGCTATTTGTGTTTAAAAAGGAAAGTATGACTTTTCTCACAAGAATTATAATATATACTAAAAATCATCGGGGGCACTGTAGCTATAGTGCGGGGTCAATTTTCAGTTTAGCCCTTGAGGCTTTTGATTCATTACAAAGTTAGTCCTTGACAGCCGTTACCTAACAGTCGTGACTTAATGTTGCAACAAAACAATAACTTGAGGGACTGTTTCTGGTAAAATATTAAGAAAAAACAGCCCCTATGGTTAAGTTTTATTTTCACCGTTAGTCATTAAGGACTAAAATTGCAACAAACCGATACTTTCAGGGACTAAAACCGAAAATGCCACTACTTCAGTACCAAACAGTGCGTAACATTGGTTGCTACAGTGAAAAATAATTGGAAATAGGGCGTGTACTGTAGCTAAGCAATTTACAAAAATGGTCCCCCGCGTTAGCTGTAAATCACACCGTTAGTCCCCCGTTATCGCTCTTTTGCAAATTTAGTCCTTAATAAAAAAAGTATATATATGACAAAGAATCCCGTACATAAAATAATAGAGGCCAACGCACTCTCACGCCAACGCACGGGTTAACCCGCTCGTAGTTTATCTAAATCTAATCTAATCTAAATCTAAATATATATAAAACCAAAACAGTAAAATGTGAAAAATGACAAAGTCAATTTTGTGGAATGTTGAAAAAATATATAAGGAAATATGAAATGTTGACATTGTAATTTAATATGCTCGAAACTGGAATTTGATACCATGTGGCGTTGGAAAGTATTTTGTCCATTGAAAAAGTATATTATGTGCATTGGAAGGTATTGAAAAATTTTAAAGCTTCCCTATCATTGTTTATCGTATTAGCTATTCTTTGAAAACTTGAAAACTTGGAAAGTATTATGATTATCATATCAACACAACTGTAAATATTAAAGTGTTGTAAATATGGGATGACTTTTTGTATTGAAGAATTATCAAGGCATATATAAACTAACAACACACATAATACACTCCACCCTCTTGAGCCGGGCACGGTGCGCCATGGCTCAAACCATAGGTTTCGGCGCCACCCTATGCACGATAGCCCACACCG
>CM040240.1:266074440-266339901 GCA_022545495.1 Chrysanthemum lavandulifolium
CAATTAAGATACTTTCAAAGAATCCTATGTTGTCTTAATTGCAACATGTCTCTCTTTCTTCAAACCCTGATCGATGGTCTTGGCAGCTTGGCAAAGATGACACATTCATTGTTGGAGAAACCCGAGCCCACATTGACGATTATAATCTTCCTTCTACGGATACATCTACGATCTGGAATAAATCCTTGTCTCACAAAGTCAATTTTTTCATGTAAAGATTGAGGCTATATCGTCTCCTCTAATCGTATAAATCTGTTAAGGCGTGATATAGTTACGTAACCCTATCTTTAGTTCTGCCCTCCGCACCAAAGACTTATGACATGTCCTCGATCTTTGATGAAAAAATGGATTTAGAAAATTAAAGTAAAAGAAATGTAGATACATTTTTTTGACTTATTTGTGTTTCGAGTTGAAAAAAGAACCCACTTACGACTTTTGATTTTCAGTTACCATAACATAAAAAAAGAACACTCTAAACCCAAATATAGAAAGAGAGAAAAAAAGTTAACAAAACTTCTCAAGAACAAAATTTGTACAATATTACTTTCCTTGCTAAAAATAGAAATATCTTCCACCCTTATCTGTTTATCAGCATCTTTTAATATGAAGTTGTTACATCAAGTAAAAAAAACAGAAAAAAGTACACAATAGTAGATAAATAAGATAAGCCCTTGTATTGAACACACACAAACACATCAAGCAAAGAACATTCAACACTTTATTTACTTTTATACTTTTTTTTTTCTTTAATAATTTAATAAAAAAACAAAAAACCCAAAGTGGGCAAGTCTTATATAATAAAGACAGCCAGGCAGAAGGTGTAAAACCAGTAACTTTTTAAGGTAATCATCCAATCTGTGAATATATATATATATACATGCATGTTGTAAGATGCATATATTTGTGTGTGTGAGAACATAGATTCAATCTCACCCCCCACCCCACCCCCCATCACACACAGTGTGCAAGATTTCTTATCATCATAATCCATACTTCTTGGATTTTGCTTCTGCAAAATATCTCCATATTTTGTCAGGTAACTTGCTTATAGCCTATCCTCTGTTTTTGCTCTGTTTTTGTTCTGTTTTTGTGTAGTGTTCATACTAGATCTTTGCTAAAAATGGGACTTTAATGAATTTGGCATAAAACCCATGTTTTGTTTTTAGTTAATTGTGTTTAGTTTGTAGATTTGTGTAGTAGATCTGGTTTAAAGAGATGGGTTCACTTCATTTTCTTCATTGTTTGCTTCAAATCATGTGAACTTACTATTTATAGAAAGTCTATAGTTTACTAGTATGGATCTTGCTAGATTTTTTTTTAAAAAAAAGCAATAACTTTAAGCTGAAATTGGCAACATTTTAATGGGGTTTAAGCTAACTTAATTGATCTTCAAGATCTACTTTTTAAATGGAATTACATGTTAGTAAGCAAAGAATCATACTGTAGTAGCAAAAGTGTAACAGTTTTAAACTTTTAATAATACTAAACCCCCACATGATAATAGTAGTAGCTTTTTCTTAAGGGTTGGTGAGTGATGAGAGGTATGTTTAATGCTGTTTGTTACGTGATATAGGTCCCAACAAACTTTTTTTCCTGAATTTTGGGCCCAAATATCATGTGATTTGTTTATAAAGGTGATTCTGACATTGACATATAAAGTCGGTAGAGTGTGCGCGAAATAAGCGTTTGGCTTAAACCTCGTGGATTAGTAATATACCGGCGTAAAAATTAGTCGGTAGTAGTGAATTATTGCTAACAGATCTTAAATTTTTTTTTTCATTAGATCTGCAATGATTTGCTGACTTAACCTAGTAGCCCATTAGGCATTTGCTAGATCTGTCATTGAATTCAAGAAAACAGTTTCTATATTTAGTAAGCTCAAACATCTTTCCATTTTTGAACTAAACCTTTTTTAGATCATTATATATATTTAAGGGTTTCAAACATAGTAGTAAAAGTAATGTTTGTGGGCATTTCTTATCCAATGGAGTTTGGATCTTGATTAGATCCAATTTAGTATCTTGAGCATCGCATGTTTGCATAGTTAAGTCCCTCTTTAGTGTTGTCGGTTCCTTAAACAGAACCACTAATATTTATTAAGTGGACCCAGGATTGCTATTATTGATTTGGTTCGAGTAGAATTAAATGGTGTAATTTACACGTTTTTTATTTTCTTTTATGAACAGATTTGTTAAGATCAAGTGAAAATGAAGGTAAGAGATAATGATGATAAGCATGATAAGCCCGCTAAGCCAAGTGATAAAAGTTCAAAAGCTGTCCCAATGGGGATATTTTTCGTTGTGTTATGTGGGTTCTCGTTTTATCTTGGTGGGATCTTTTGTTCTCAGAATAATGGATTTACTTCTACTGAGGAAGTAGTGAAATCGGTTGAGCCTTCTAAAAAGAGTGTTGCAACTCCGGTTCAAGTGAAATCAGTTTCCTTTCCTCAATGTAGTGCTGATTTACAAGACTACACTCCCTGCACAGATCCTAAGGTATTGTGTCGGTAGATGTGGCAATACGGGTCTAGGTCGAAATGGGTCATTTTTAGTACTTGTCAAAACGTGTTGGATCGGGTTGAGCTGATCAACAAACCTTTTTATTTTTGTATACTTTTCAATCAAAAAGTTGTACTTTTAATTAATTGATAAGTTGATTAAGATTACAAAATAGATCTTGACTGACTTTCATGTACTATAAATAATAAACTTTGGTTGACTATAATCCACTTTGACCCATTTGACTTGTCCCTTTTAAGCTAAACTTTCATATCTGACCCATTTACTAACGTTTAATGGTTTTGGTCAACAGAGATGGAACAAATACGGACGACACAGGCTCACATTCATGGAACGCCACTGTCCACCAGCTTTTGACCGCAAAGAGTGTTTGGTACCGCCACCCAATGGCTACAAGGACCCCATTAGATGGCCAAAGAGCAAAAACGAATGTTGGTACAGGTAAAGATTTGATCTTTTGCGATCTTATTGTATTTCTGTAAGTGCGTTTTTGACTATATAAGCATTTACGTAATTACATGTAGATATTTAGAATGACTCTAGATAATCTGTTATGTTGCAGCAAAAATGTGCTAAACATTATCTTACCCGTTAACTAACCTTTTCTTTGTCAAAATCGTATTCTAGGAATGTCCCATATGATTGGATCAACAAACAGAAATCTAACCAACATTGGTTAAGGAAAGAAGGGGAGAAGTTCTACTTCCCTGGTGGTGGTACTATGTTTCCCAACGGTGTTAGTGCGTACGTCGATCTAATGACAAACTTGATTCCCGGCATGAAAGACGGAACCGTCCGTACTGCCATCGATACTGGTTGTGGGGTGAGTTTTGTGACATGTACTAGTAACTGATTTTCTTCATTTGTTTTGGAACTCGAGTTTTAAACTGTTTCGTCTTTAGGTTGCTAGTTGGGGAGGTGACTTGCTAGATCGCGGGATTCTTACAGTTTCTCTTGCCCCAAGAGATAACCATGAGGCACAAGTCCAGTTCGCGTTGGAACGTGGGATTCCCGCCATTCTTGGAATCATATCAACACAACGTCTTCCATTCCCTTCAAACTCGTTCGATATGGCTCATTGCTCTAGATGCCTGATCCCATGGACAGAATTCGGTACTTTCTTTAACTTTTCGGATTGTTTGTATTATATAACAATGTACACAAAGCGATAATTTATTGACTATCGAATGTATGACCATATTTAAGTAAACCGACTAAAACATGACAAATGAAAAAAATAATTAATCTTGTTGCGATATCTTAAAAGATGTTAACATGCGTCGATGATTTTATTCAGGTGGAATTTACCTTCTTGAAGTACACCGTATCCTCCGTCCGGGAGGTTTCTGGGTCCTCTCAGGCCCACCCGTAAACTACGAGAACAGATGGAGAGGATGGAACACAACAGTCGAAGATCAAAAATCCGATTACGAGAAATTACAAGAGCTTTTAACTTCAATGTGCTTCAAATTATACAACAAAAAAGATGATATCGCCGTATGGCAAAAATCATTCGACAACGACTGCTACAAACAGCTCGATACTCCCGATAGTTACCCACCAAAATGTGACGACGGTACCGAGTCCGATTCAGGATGGTACACACCATTAAGACCTTGTGTTGTTGTCCCTAACCCGAAAAACAAAAAGTCTAGCTTGAAAGCCGTTGCAAAATGGCCCGAAAGATTACACGTGGCACCAGAACGTGTTTCTGATGTTGCTGGTGGTAGTGATGGGTCATTTAAGCACGACGATAGTAAGTGGAAGAGTCGGGTTAAGCATTACAAGAAGCTTCTTCCAGCACTTGGAACTGACAAAATTAGAAATGTTATGGATATGAATACGGTTTATGGTGGTTTTGCTGCGGCTTTAATCGAAGATCCACTTTGGGTTATGAATGTTGTGTCATCATATGCTCCTAATACACTTCCCGTTGTGTTTGATAGAGGTCTTATCGGGACTTTCCAAGATTGGTAAGCTTTGATCTTAAACAATGAAACACAATATGTTGAATAGTTTTGATATATGAATTTAATCGTTTCCTCTTTTATTAGGTGTGAGGCATTCTCGACCTATCCTCGAACATATGATTTACTTCACGTAGATGGACTCTTCACAACCGAAAGCCACAGGTAAGCTCACTCTCATGTTTTTACTTGCACACAGCATTTTTTCTTTACACGATTTCTCACATATGATTTTAATTTTTTCGTGCAGATGTGAGATCAAACATGTGTTATTAGAAATGGACCGTATCCTGAGACCAAAGGGGTACGCTATTATTAGGGAATCAAGCTATTATGTAGATGCGATCGCCACAATAGCTAAAGGGATGAAATGGGGTTGTCGTAAAGAATCCACCGAGTATGATATCGAGACAGAAAAGGTTCTTATTTGCCAAAAGCAACTTTGGTACTCAAAGCAAAGCTCGTAAGAGACCAAAATAGACTTATTTTTGCGTTGATGGATACACGTCTAATTAAGTGGCAACGATCATACTTATAACACATGTAAGTTTTCGTTATCCGGAGAACAACCATTTATCCGGAGAACAACCATTAGAATTTTATTTGATACGTATAATCTCTGATGAAAATCAAGAGAAAACTTAGCTGCATAATAGTTTTTGTTGTAACAATATTTTTATTTATTTAAATTTTATTATTTTTGTAAGGTTGAGCAAGAACAATTGTAAGATCACATTTATATCAAGTTATTTATAACTTTCATAGTAGCATGAAGTATACATTATGTTATTGAACAATCTACAGCTAGCATGAATTGAAGTACAAGCTACACAATCATTGTTTAGTAAAGCTTATATCTTTTGGTACATGTTTAATGGTGAAGCTTTCATATCGGTTAGTGCTCAATTTTCGTTGCTAAAATTTTGATAATGTCGACTGTTGAGTAATATGCAAGTCTTTGTCGAATGAAAAACTAGCTGAAACAACATTCTTCCTTCGACTCTGGTCATGATCGGATCCATGTTTTAGAAGCAATACTTACCTTATATCGACCAATGTAAAACTTTCACTGCATAAGCTACAAGCTAAAATGAATATTTCACTAGAATCTTGTTGTATTCTGATGTACGAGTTAGAACAACATGGGTTTTTTTGGTGTCCATATATGACTTTCCGACACTTCTAACAGTAATACCGGACAATGTACATCTTTAAAATGCAGTGTCGCGTTGTGCAAGTTGGAACATCGTTCTCTATAAATGCAGTGTAGTGCAAGCTAGGATCCCTTTACGTGAGATAACTCGTCTCGAGTCTCGACCAACCGTTATACATGTTTACATGTTTCGGAACCGAGACAAAGTGGTCCTAAATGGTCCATATATGATTTAATTATTAGCTTTTTTGTTTGTGTCGATTCTGCGAGAAGCCTCAGTTGGCATATCTAGACATTGTTGCCTGGACCATCAAGTATTATTCACAAGGAACAAGGCCTTGTGACCAAAGTATCACATATCTTACAAGATTACTTTTTTGTATGATACCGAACTTTGATTGAAAGTAACGGTAAAATATCTACCACTACGATTTCACATGTCACGATTTTTCAATAAGTGGTGATATATAGGCCAAAACATGTAGGCAAATAGCGGATATAATCTATTCTTTTCATAACAAGTCTCATATCTTTTACGTTTTCTGTCTTTTACGTTTTTATACATTTTTTTTCGTTTCGTTTGCTTTCTTTACGTTTTATGTTTTGTTCATTTTTACGTTTCGTCCATTTTAACGTATTGTCTCTTTTTTTGTTCTTGTGTCTTGTTTTATGTTTTCATCCGCTTTACGTAAAAAAAGCATTTAAACGAAAAAGGGACAAAACGTAAGATACGGACAAACGTAAAAAAGACGAAATAAAAACTGACAAAACGTAAAAAAACATGAGTAAACGAAAAAAAATGATGAAAACATAACGAAACGGACAAAAACGTAAAAAAAAACAGACGAAAACCAAAAAAACGGAGGAAAACATAAAGAAACAGACGAAAACGTAAAAAAAAATGACGAAAAAGTTTTAAAAAAACGGATGAAAACGTAAAATACGGGCGAAAACGTAAAGAAATAGATGAAAACGTAAAAAAAACGGACGAAAACGTAAAAAAACGGACGAAAACATAAAGCGGATGAAACACTTAAAAAAAATGCATTTAAAACGACTGGGATAGTAGATGCGATTTGGGACAAACAAGAAGACAATCTATGTAATTTACTCAAAAATATGCCACATAGGCATTTTGGCGGTTATATATATTCCCAACCGTCTCATCAGAAATATCGTCTGAAATGGAACAAAACATAAAAGTACGCAACATAAAGTGAAACGGAAATTAGTACACGTATCAAAACGATACATTTGGTAAAGTACACGTTTATTTAGCAGCTAAAACCCTATTTAAAAACTAGTTTGTCTATTTATAAAAGAAAAAAGACACAAGTGTTCTTCTCAAAAACTAAAAAAGTATTGAAATAAACGTGTTCTCCCACTTGCTGTTCCTCTATAACATGTTGAGAAGATGCCCTTTGATTTTTTTTATATTTTGGCTTTTCATATTAATTTAATGAAATTAGACAAGATAATTGCTGGATTATGATTATATCTTAAGTACTCTTATATTTTTTAGTCACATAGATTAATTGAGATGTTTTATTTAGTTGGTTCATTTTTGTCAAATTGTTAATTGAACAAATAACCATTATGTATGTTAACCCTGGTTTAACTTTTTTCTTTTACATGATCTAACTTTCTTCAACTAATATAACATTAGGTTATAGGTTTTATTTGGTTTATTAAGACCTAACATGGGTACAATAATGTTGTGATAGGTTTTAATCGCAAACTTAATACATAATTGGAGTATTATCTAAGTGACATAACTACTCAATGCTCTATTTAAGTAGACATGCTTGATGCTTGATATATGGTTTCGAAATCCATTTTTCGCGTGATTAGTACGAGTCAAATGATACCTAACATTAGACAAGACTCGTATCTTATGGTTAATTAAAGTTAGGTTTCAACTTTTTGCTTGCATTTCATATCATAAAATCACATAACATTAGTAGCCTTATACATAAACATCACACTAATGACAATAAACAAAATAAAATCACATGGATGATGAAATACCTAATTATAAGGTGGCCCATAATGAGCTAAAACCTAAAACCATCATATCTATAACCCCACATTACCTAATTACAACCCAACATTGACAACTACAAAACCAATGAGATTGTCATACCTTTTATTTGTGTCCAAAATATATACAGACAAAAATTAATACATCAACAATCAGTATAAGGAGTGATTCTCTAGCAACTTAGCTTTCTTAAGGAATATCTTGCATCAACCAAAAAATCTGATTCAGTGACAAATAAAATCAATGTCACATTTTCTTTATTCATATTGACAAAACAAATGTTATCAATTGAAAGTTAACATTTTAATACAGCCAAACAAGTAGTTTTCTTCTCGAGCCTTTATGACGCTGCACAACAATATACAAAATATGGTTTATTATTTGAACTTATAAAAGACTCAAAAGATAAACAAAAATTATCTTTATTAGTTATTCAAAATGAATGAATTATTTTCTCTGATATATAGAGCTTAACTAATATTTATATGCTATTTAATAATACCGGGCGTAATGATGCGATGCATCACTCTCGTGCACCTTCACGCGTGCTCCCTCATTAGTTGTTGCACCTTCATGCGTGCTCTCTCATTAGGTATATTGTAAGGTAAATGAAGTTTTTTTATATACTTGGTTAGGTGATTACCGCTACGCATCTACGCTTATTATATGACCATTAAACCCAACTTAATATCGCAAAATATTCGCTCAACAAGATTTATATGTGATGTATAAAAATTAGGAAAATTCTCTAAACGCCTCAAATTCTTTAACCAATTTACCCCAAACGCCCACTTTTTTTCACTTCCTTAATGCCCATGGTCCTCGAAGTTGGCACGACGCATCGCGATGGACAAAACTCGCCTTTCATCGTCGGGGTCCCTATTTCAAGGTTTTCACTGCTACAAGTCCTTTGACCATTTTGCCGTTAGTCAAGGACATCTCAAGGCGTTACATTTGTCTTTAGTCCAAGGGCAATTTTGACATTTTACCATCGTCCATTAATTACCGTGCCACCCACTTGTTTAACCAACACGCGCTTACAAGAAACCTCTCTAATAAAAGAAACATTTTATCACCACTCATCTTTTATCTTTCCTAACAACTAAAATCCTATCTTCTTCACCGACTCAAAATCGAAAATGGTGATGTGTTCATGCAATGTAAGGCCGTGATTAGAACATGCCGAACACCACGAATCCCTATAGGAGGTTCTATGCATGTCCAAGACAGGTTGGGACACTTAATTTTATTTCATACTTTATTAAAGTTTGCATGTAGTGGTTTACCTTAAAATGTGTTGATTATGATAGTTTATCTGGTTTATTATAATTGTGATTTTATACAAGTGGGTTTAGTTTGTGTTTATGAGGCAAGCAAATGCTAACATATTGATTATCAATTATAGGCTACAACATGTCCATTCATAGGGTGGTACGATCCACCCATCCAAAGGAGAGCAAGAGATGTGATCATCTACTTGCAGAGAACAATCTGAGAATGAGGCGGCATTACAAGAATACGAAGCCGCCTCGCTTCGAGACTATGGAGGCGGTCAACGCCGGTGACCGGCAACGAGCTAGAGGTCGCTCACTTAGCGACCTTGGCCGATCTCCTTGTTGAGAAGGAGAAAGTTTGCTGCCTCGTGAACTTTGTGTGTTGTCTTGGATGGTCATCTTATTGGTTTTTCTATGGTTCTTCTATAGGTTTAGATAGGTACCGGTTTTAGTGTTTTGAATCGGTGGTAGATGGTGTAGTTGTGTTTAAGAAGTTTTAGAGTACGTTGACTAAGAATAGTCTTTTGGTGTATAATGTTTGGTCCTTGTACAAAGGTTAATATATTTTTTTTATGCTTTGGTCCTTATATTGTGCTGCCTTTGCTAGTAGGTCCTTTGCCCCAAGAATTTATATATCACTTGCCACACAAATGGTCAAACTCATAACAGAGATACGAGTTTCAAAGATGGATGAATGATGAGAGATGGATGAACAGACACTACTTTCGAGTATCAACATAAACTTGATGTATGGTGTTGTTCATCCATCTTTCATCCTTCATTCCTGTTTGTGATGATAGAATAACCGTATCAAACTCGAAACCCAGATCCAAGTATCAAAGATGGATGAATGATTCATGATGGATGAATGACACCATTTCGAGTATCAACATAAACTCGATATGGTGTTGTTCATCCATCTTTGATCCTTCATTAGTGTTTGTGATAATAGAATAACAAAGAACCAAACTCAAAACACAAATCCAAGTTCAACGGATCCAAGAACCATAGACATATGAAGTCTCAAGGATGGATGACCGACACCACTTTTGAGTATCAACATAAACTCCATATGGTGTTGTTCATCCATCTTTGATCCTTCATTAGTGTTTGTGATAATACAATAACAAGAACTAACTCAAAACACGTATGTATGAAGACTCTAAAACAATACAATAAAACACAATTAAACCCATACACTAAAATGACATGATTTCATACATAACGAAATGGATATATTTCCAAATGCATAAAATTTTGGAGTCTACAAAGTTCGAAACATACATTGTTTAAACACAAGAAATATTGTTTGGGGAATACATATTCGATGGATAACATTGGCTTTCATATGCTTAACTAGCATTTTTGTGGTGAAGAAAGCTTTGTCGCTATAATCTTGGTCTTAGTCCAAAATTGCTTTGGAGACCCACCGTAAGCAAAGATCAACTTGACTTCAGATTGAGACCGGACCACAATTGGTTGATCATTACCGCATAGTTGTCACCGTAACCTTTGCCTTCTTCTTTGATGTAACTTTTGGTTGGGATGAACTCGCTTTTTGAGACTGTTGTGTAGTGCCTTGACTTCTGTAACACCTCCTTGCCCAAGACATGTTTTCTTGTTGTGACCAAAGATTGCCACAAATACCACAAACCACACTCTTACTAGACCGTGACAAGTTACCGGTTTTTTCACAATTATCATTTTCAAGAAAAGCCCGGTTCTTTTCTTTCGTGGCCTACCTAATGGTTTATGATGTTTAGGTGGAAAATGGTTGTAGGCACCGTGACTTATACCAATGCTCATAACCGCTTATTGGCTGGATGTGGTGTTTGTAAGTTTCTTCCCAAGTCTTAAGCAAGTAACATGGATGAACCCATGATTCAATGATCCTATTTGCATTCCATTCAACCTCATACACCGTGGGTAGCAACAAGATGTTTACATGGCATACCAGAAGCTCCCATCTTCTACATGTACAAGCCTTAGCTTCAACATTCACCGTACATTTGTCTCCCCATCCACGACCTCATACTTTTCTCCTTCAACCCGTAAAGCGGTGTACTTATAAGCCTCTTTCTTGATTGCATCTAACATGAGTGTTGCCTTTGGTGTTAATGGTCCGCACACTTTTGAATCACATTCACAACGCTCACTATTCTTTTCATACAAGACTCTCTAATGTATTCCAAAGCAAGAATGATCGGTTGGTGCCTACCTCCCACTAGTTTCCCATTGAACACCTCACACATGTTATTAAGTAGCACATCGAATGAGCCTCCTACAACTTGTTTGGTTAGGTTCCTTAAAATGTAGTAGAACAAAAGATGTACAAGTAGACATAGATTTGGTTAGGTACCAAAATGCGACCTTGACCAATGAGTTGGTGGTATCTTACTTAACCAAGCATGGGCGTGTTCGCTAAAACTCTTGAATGCCAAAGATGGTTGCCTCAAATTGTTGGACGGTTGTTGTCACGCACATCTCCACAAATGTTTCTTGTATGCTTTAGCATTCCATTGCAATTTCATATTATCATGGATGCGCTTCAAACAATATATGTGTTCAACACTAGGAATATACGCTAACGCTGGAATGATACCCCGCACAAATAAACATCAATTCCTTACTAATACAATTTGCATTTAACGAAAATACAAGTGAATCTAATCAACTAAATGGTAAAATCACCTTTGCATGTCGATAAAAGTGTAGTTTGAGTTTGGTTGCAAGTCAAGATCATCTCTTAGACATTCAAGAAACCAAATCCATGAGTCTTTGCTTTCGACCGCGAAACACAGATGCTACTGTGGTATATTTCATTGTTTCTGCTATACCGATCACGTAAGTCGGCCAGAAAAGGACCCTCATAAAAGCACCATCTAACCCCAACAACTCTTTGACAAGCTTTGTATCCTTCCTTCAAAGCGCCTAAGCATACATACATTCTATTGAAAACTCTCTTTGCAGTTTGTACACTTATCCTAACTGTTGTATCTGGGTTAGTTTTCTCGCAACTCTTCAACATAGTCTCTTAAAAGGGTGTCTCACCGCTTATGATCACCCCTAATCTCATTTTCATCTTGTTTTTGCCCTTAATGCTTTTGCATAGACACCGAACTTCAAACTGCTTGGAAATGATCTTGAACATTACGATTGGAATATCTGGATTGACTTGAACTTGGTCAACTATTTGCTTCGGAAGAAACTTGTAGTCACAAGCTTTAATGTCTCTTGATTGCAAACATTTGTGTTCATCCTTGAAAGTTCGAACAATCCATACATCTTTATCTCGTATTTTTGGCTACATACAACAACCATGGACACTGTTGCTTGCTCCTTGCGCTTTCGCAAATACACATCCCTACCGAGGCCTCTAGTTATCGGACCATTTTTCCTCTTTGGGGCTTTTCCCACCTCGAACCTTCTGCTATTCCACAAACATGTATTTGTCCGAGACACCTAACCCTAATTCTCTGTTTGTCATTCTTAATTAGTTGCAATTTCCTCCTAGTCTTTATTGAAAGCATGTAGATCCTATATTTTACTTCTTTGCGCTACAAAACTTTGACCACGTAAAAAATATTTCGTCCTCTGTTTGTCGCCTCACTTAACTTTTGTTTCTTGTATGCCCTCAATTTGTTCCTCCTAATAACATACTCATCCTCATTCTCGTAACCACTTTCAAAATCATTATCATCTAACAGATCCAACTCATTTTTCTTAAAAATCATGTGGTAGTGGTCGGTGGTACCTATAGATGGTAAATCTGTAGTCTCGGTCACTTTGAACAGATTAACATCAAAATCGTGCCCTCAAAAGTATTAGCCTCATCGACAACCGTGTTTCCATCACCATTGTTCTCAATATCATCATCATCACTCATATAAGTGTCTGCCTCACTCACATTGTCATCACTTACGCCTTCATCGATTTCACTAACCGCATTGCATTTACCTTTTGGATATGATCCACAGGATTACATGTTTCCTACTCATGATGACCTAAATCTTGATCATTTTGAGATACCTATTCAGACTATCTATTTGGATATGCTCAACATGTTTATCTATATGCTAGTTGACATCACCGCAACATCTTCATAGATGATGACCTCTACAAATGGAAACAAGGGTTGTGTTTCGGCATCCGACTAGATTGTACCAAAGTATTGACTTCCAAAGGTTGATTCAGAACCTCACATAAGTCCTCTACCACGCACTTATTAACAATGTTTTCTAAGAACAATTTCTTTGAGCAATATGGAAACAATAGCAAGAGCTGCCTTTTTCTTTGTTGCATCCACATCAACAATAACTGTCCTAATAGACTTTGGTGACATTTGATCAACGTCCAATGTTGTCTTACCATTTTCAACATAAACCTCTATCATTTTATGCTCATCAACAAGATCTTTCAATATTTCTAAATTAGCACTCTCACTTAAGCTATACAAACCATCATCTAAATTACTACCAGGCTTAACAAAGTAATAGTAATTTTTGAACCGAGCTCATAACCCAATTCATACATAAGCACATCCAACTCTTCAACCGACACACTATCAACATCAACCAAATCAACTAAACTTTCCATACCTCCAACGATATTCTACTGTGCCAAGATTTAAAGACACCATTGTGATGAACCCTCATACTAAACATATTAGATCTATCACCGAAAATATGTCAATATATATTTAAAGCATTCTATAAACTTAATTGGGAAACAATAAATACCACAATTATAAATTCCAATGATCTGTAATAAAAAAAACAAGACTGTATTTCTTCTTAGCAGTAGTCAGATAGGACGGTATCATCAATCTGGATAACTTGACCGCCTTCTTACTTTCCATAGGGTAAAGTCCATGTGTTCGGTTTTATGATTGATAAACAGGGTTTTGTGACATGCAATTAGGGTTTGTGAATTCGATAATTCTTGTAACGAAAGTTCGGGACGAATGATAATACGTACTATGTGTTTATTAGGCGGAAGAGGGTTACATTACATGTGGCAATAATTAAGAAATTTTAATTGAAATATGGAAATTTCAAAATTGCCTTGGACTAAAGACAAATGTAACGCCTGAGATGTCCTTGACTAACGGCAAAATGGTCAAAGGACTTGTAGCAGTGAAAACCTTGAAATAGGGACCCCGACGATGAAAGGCGAGTTTTGTCCTATCGCGATGCGCCGTACCAACTTCGTGGGACCAACGGTGTATTTTAGTCGCCAAACAAGTAGTTTTCTTCTCAAGCCTTTATGACGCTTCACAACAATATACAAAATATGGTTTATTATTTGAACTTATAAAAGACTCAAAAGATAAACAAAAATTATCTTTATTAGTTATTCAGAATGAATGAATTATTTTCTCTGATATATAGAGCTTAACTAATACTTATATGCCATTTAATAATACCGGGCGTAATGATGCGATGCATCACTCTCGTGCACCTTCACGCGTGCTCCCTCATTAGTTGTTGCACCTTCATGCGTGCTCCTTCATTAGGTATATTGTAAGGTAAATGAAGTTTTTTTATATACTTGGTTAGGTGATTACCGCTACGCATCTACGCTTATTATATGACCATTAAACCCAACTTAATATCGCAAAATATTCGCTCAACAAGATTTATATGTGATGTATAAAAATTAGGGCAAATTCTTTAAATGCCCCAGTTGCTCAACTAATTTACCCCAAATGCCCCATTTTTTTTTCACTTCCCTTAATGCCCCATGGGCAACTCTATCATATATTTGGGCCCACTTTGTACTTACATAGTACAAATGTAAGAGTTAATTATGTTAGCAACTTTGACCTACTATATTTAAGAATCGACATTTTTGTCTTTTAGTGAAAAAGCAAAGTATTTATTTTTTATTTTTAAAAACATATAACTTGGGTAACTTGTCCCACATATATGTATTTTTGGGCAACTCTATAAATACCACTTTATAACATTCAAATACACCTTTAATAAACCAAATTATACCTCCAAAAAATTTATTATCCTAATACACATTTTTTCTTAAATACTAAACACAAAATACCCAAATCTTCCCACACACAGTTGACTGCTTCTACCACACACACCTTCCCTCTCAAACGTAAACATTCATTCTGCAACTTGAAACAGATCTCCTTCCCTCTCAAACTTAAGAATCCAAAGCCCTAATCCTACTGCCTCATTCTGCTTCCACATCAAATCAATAGTTCTTCTTCTCTACATTTGCAAAACGAAGCCCTAATCCAACTGTTCTTCTTCGATAATCAAATCAATCCAGCGATATTCGTACAATCAATCGCTCTTCTTCCACATCTCAAGAATCCAACGACTTAAATGTTTGATGCAAAGCTAATGGTGAGATCTAGATTAGAACATATTGCTACAATTAAAGGTGCATTGAATGTGAATAGAACCAAATTGTTTAGAGACACTGTGTTTGGGTCTTGGTTAGATTTTCCTAAATATTCCCCTGACCACCACTTATACAATTATTTATATCAAAATACAGTTGAGGTGTCTAAAGTTAGTGATTGTTGTCCACCTCTAACTTTTGTACTAGGTGATAATGTTTTTGATTTTGGCCGTGAACAATTTAGTCTTCTAACTGGTTTTGTTTAGGACCCGTAGATAAAAGAAAGTGACCACGCCATGTTGTTAAGGTTTAATCAGATAGCCCTTTTTTGATCGGTTGTTTCCGATAAAAAGAATTAAGAACAAAAAAGTTAAGGGTGATGACCTTTTGGCATTGGTGAAGTCGGGGGAAAGGTGGGATTCTTTATCCGATGAAGATGTTGTGAGGGTTGCTTTGTTGGTGATTGCAATATTTGTATTTATTGGTCTGGAAGGAAGGTTTAATGTTCCTGACCATTTGCTAAAGAATGTTGAGGATTTTCGTGTATGGAATGAGTATCCATGGGGTGAATACATGTGGGCTCATCTCAGATAAAAGAACGTGAATGTTGTTCCTAGGCATCTCGAGGCGTAATCAAAGAAGCCCGTTCCAAAAGATCCAAAAAAAGAACAAACATACACTCTGTATGGATTTACAGGGGTGTTGAAGGTTAGATTTTACTTGTGCTTGTATATATTCTGATGGTTAATCTAAATAATGTGTTATAGGTTAAATTTGAGAAACATAGATAAGCAGAATAGTCATTCAGGCATTGGCATTGTTCCATAGGCATTGTCATTGTTCCTTAGGCATTGGCTTTGTTCCCTAGGCATTGTTCTGTAGTCATTGTTCCTTAGGCATTGTAAGGCTTGGTGTAGATTTAAGGATGTTATGGTTGATGGTTTCGCACTAGATAAATACATAGAAACGATTTGTAAACGGTTGGTTCAAACCACTGCCAATGTCGCTTCATCTACTGCTAGTTCAGAAGAAACCACTGCTGCAACTACATGTTATGTAATTGCATCCCCTGTTACTACAGATACACCCACTGATATCCTAACCACTGCAACCATAATCATAACCACTAAGTCTTAATATGTTGTATTTGTTTTTTCAGATTTGGATTATGGAGACATTCCCTAACAGCTCCCAGTTTTGGACCAAAGACCCAGAGAAGATCCCACGTTGTCTAGCATGGTCAAAAGTAAAAAACTTTGAAAAAAAGCATTACACTATTTTATTTGATCCGGTAAGTAAAAACTCAAAATTAGTTAAGTGTTGTATGTTTTTATTGCATTTAGCATATCAGGTTATCTCCTTTGTTATGTAGGCTGTCAGACCATTACAGAAGATTGTACCAACAAATGCCGAGCTGAGTTATCCGTGGTACATTCGAAGAATGGACTACATCCGTGGACTTGATTCCCAACTTGTTGAAAGAAGAGAAGAGTTGGCTGACCAATTGATGGTGGAAGAAGAGGAAGCTATGGCCGATGGGGATGTATGTGGTGGAATTGAGTCGATTTAAATGTTCCTTTCGTGATCTTGATGAAGTTGTTCTGAAGGTCAAACGTCTAGGTCAATGACAAAGTCGAAGAAGAAGAGATTTTCTTTGGGTTTGGTGAAATGTTGAAGTTGAATGAGCACGAGAAGCTTGAAGATGTTGTAGTCGGTAATGTTGAGGTTCCAGATGGGAACAAATGTGACAAAGCGGGCGTCCACATAACTTGGATAAAGATGACATTCTAGCCGAGCTTGTGTCCATTAAGTCGAGGGTTGGTAGTATCGAAGAACGTGTAGGAGACGTTGGTGTATCACAGGTGTTAAGTGAGATACACAACGTTAAAAAGAGAATTTGGGTAATTGAGGAAGTTTTAGGAATAAAGTCACAAGATGATGTTGGTGAGAATAAGGTAACAAGCTGTTATTTGAAATTTTTTGACTTCATTATGTACAAAATGGTCTCTTTGACCAAAGAACGTTCACTTTTTTACAGGTGGAGAGTGTTGATGCCAACAAACCTTTGGCTACTTCTGATGCACACACCCCCATCAGGACCAATGTAGGATTCGATGAAAAGCAGAAGCTGTTTTATACGGATTCCGAGGAGTTTACCGACCTATGACCCAAGTTATGAAAGTTGCTTCATCGGGAAGTCCTGAAGATGCTCATCATTCCTGTGGAAAACTAGAAGGGGGGGTCGAATAGTTTTGCCGATTTTAAGTTGATTTCAAAAACTTTAGATTCGTTAATATGTGAGATCTTATGGATGTTGAGAACGTATAGATCTAATGATAATGTAAGCAAATAAATAAAGTTAAGGATAGAAATGACACAACCGATTTATAGTGGTTCGGCTACAAGGACACCTTCCTTGCCCTACTCCACTCCCCGAGTCACCTACTCGAGTTCAAGCACTATGTCAACAAACTCCTTCACTGGCGGAGAAGCCTTCACAACGTTGCTTACACTTTTACGGTGCAAAGCTAGATACCGAGTCCGTAACAAGGTGGACCAAACCAACACGACTATTACACAACAACTATGTGAAATATCAAATACAAGATCTTTGCTACAGAAATCTTGCGGGGTGACAAATCAATCAAGGACCCGTTGCTTGGATGACTTGTAGAATGCTCGTGATCTCGCCTTAGAGAAGGACCTATATGAGGATCACAATAGAAAGAAAGAAGAACAACTCTCTAGATCAAGTGATCTATATGTTAGAAGAGAATGAGAGTGTTTGAGAGATTTTGTAAGAAGAGGGGTGAGTTAGAATGAAGAAATGGCTCTCTATTTATAGGCAAAATTCTTCACTGTTCCTCGGATCCCACGGATCCCTTCCACTTGGGATCCGTCTAGTGTAATCCTAGGGATCCGTGGAACTCTCCACTTTGCCCATGGGTTTTTGGTTATGGGTCATGGGTTATGGGTTGGTCCATGGGTTATCTTTAGATTCAATGTATGTAAGTATACATTGTATCTAGTCTTCTTGGGTATGGGTTAAGATCCATGGGTTATGGTCCATGGGTTATGGTTTTACCATCCTAATAAACTATTACAACAAATGCTTAATTACTACATTTTGTATTTAAATGGCTATATGTAAATGCTTTACAAAACTAACATGTATCCTTATAATTATACTTAAGATAACATTATATTTGTTATCAACAAAACACAAAGAGATCACAAAATATTAATAAGCGTTTTTACGGTTTATTTGTATTAACAATCTCCCCTTTTGTTGATGACAAAACATAATATTATGATGAGTAAAACTTAAGAATAGATGTAAATTTTGAAATCCAAAGCCCCTAAGTTTTACTTCTTCTCCCTTTTGTCGAAACAAAAGTTAACCTTTGGAAGAAAAGTAGTCTCGTATTTCTTACTCCCCTCGACGGTAGCTCCCCTTGTTTGGGCGTCAAGTGAAGAAAATAAAATCCTACAAAAGAAAGGTTAGTAACATGCTTAAATAATCTTGTGATTGCCGAGAATCAAGATTGGGAGCCAAGGTATGTAAACAATGCCTTGTAATAAAACAACAAATTGTAGTGGTATTTATGCCACTTACAAGCATGTAAAATAAGAACAAGACTTGTTCTTGAAAATGACAAAAAAATACTAAAATTAGAAAATAGTAGTAGTGATTCCTTCCATGCTTGCATAAGGTTATGGATGGAGGTTTTGATGAGTGATGGTATTGATGCGATCAAGGATGAGGTTGAGTATGAAACGCATTTCTTCCCCAACTTCTATTGCGATTTCCTTAGTGGATTGGCAATGTTCACAATGTAAATGATGTGGTAATGAGTCGGAAGTTTTCGGGTTGTTTTGATTTGAGTTATGCGGAAGTTGTGGTGGAAAAATAGGAAAATATGGATCAACATCCGGAATATTTGTGAATGGTGGTGGAAAGAACCTAGATGTTCTTGTAATGTGATGGGAGCTAATGGTGGTGATGTTTCAAGATCTTGAAAGATATTATTTGGAGATGTGGGTGGTGTTGAAAAGACTATTTCTTTTGTTTAGATTGTTTAGATCTTGTTGGAGTCTTAAGGAGTTCCAAAAGAGTGACTTTGGGTGATGATGAGTTTGGTGTACTTGTTGGTGATGAGGGAGGTGCTATTATGGAAGCATCTTGTGTTGAGTTATTTGTTGAGGATGACCCATTTGAGGTTGGTTGTGCTAAACAACAAGATCGGATACTAATCCGTATGGATATCCTAGAGTTTGATTGTGGTATTTTGGATGGTGCTAGTACAAAGGTTTGGGTATCATGAAGATGATTGTTTGTACTAGGTGATTCATCTAAAGGGTTTGTGGATGACATGGTGTATTGTGTTTGTGAGGAAGAGATGGATTATGCAAGCATTTTGGGAGTTCTATATATATAAAAACAAAGCATTGTAATGAATGCTTGACCCAAAAATGTGGATTAAAATATAATGATTAGATATGAATTTAAGGCATGTGATCATGAGAACACAAGCATTAAAGAGCATACTCCAAAAAATGAACAAATGTGGATTTTTCATCCAAAGTGAGAAAAATAGAAGGGAAAAACAACTTACGTCTCACGGATCCCACGGATCCTTCCTCGAGGATCCGTCCAGCATGAAGGCCGGGATCCGGGTCCAGTGATTCAAGCGGACAAATTTTTTTTTGGAAACATTTTTGCCTATTGTGTGCCTATATGCAAACTATTTGGAGTTACGGTTATCTCGACCTCAAAAAATAAACTAGAAGTAGAAAAAAAATCCTATTGAGATAACCCGAAAACACATATTATCAATGCTCCTAATTCATTGTTGCTTAAATGAATGTACCGAAAACACATATTAGTTATGTGTCCCTTTAGCATTCAAAAGACATGAGATGCAATGAAAGCGGGTTTTACTTTGTATTAATAATAAAAGGCGATTTGTCCTAGGCGAGAAATTGCTTTTGTGAAATTGATACGGAAGGTATCATTCTTTAGAAAACATGTTGAAAAGAGTTTTCTTTGAAAATGTGTATGTGTGTGAAAGAAAATAAAATAAATAAGAAGGCTTATAAGTGAAAACTTATCTTGGGTTTTGAAAATTCCGTGTTGTTTGTGAGTTGTGCATGAAATAGAGATCCTAGACTCGAAAGAAGAAGGCTAGTGTTTACATACCTTGTAGAGTCAAATAATTTCTGACGTTTGTTCCATTAGACCAAGACCAAGGCGAAGTAGGTTGAATTGTTCCCGCTTCAACGGTTTGGTGAGGGCGTCGGCTATGTTGTCTTCGGATGCTACCTTCTCAATATAGATGTTCCCTTTTGAACATTGTCTCTTAAGTGATGTCGAATCTCTATATGCTTTGTGCGAGAATGCAATCTTGGATTCTTGCTTAAGTCGATGGCACCTTTGTTGTCACATAGGATGGCTATGTCGCTTAGATGAATGTCGTAGTCGACTAACGCTTGTTTCATCTATAGTGCTTGTTGGCATGCTTTGCCCGCGGAGACATACTCGGCTTCGGTTGTTGATATTGCTAATGCCGTTTATTTCTTAGAAAACCAAGATGTTAAACAACATCCCATGAAAGTACATACCCCACTTGTACTTTTTCTATCAACGTAATCACCTGCATGGTCAGAATCTGCATATACAATTGTTTCTACTCCCGTTCCTTAGGATACCATAATCCTAATTGTGTTGTACCATAATGTATCTAAATATCCTTTTACGGCTTCTAGGTGTGATATTTTAGGGTCTTCTTGAAACCTAGCACATAAGCAAACACTAAACATGATATCCAACCTACTTGCCGTGAGGTAGAAGACTACCTATCATGCCACGATATTTAGTATTATCTACGGATTCACCGTCTTCATCTTTTGTGAGTTTGGTGTCGGATTACATTGGTGTCCTAATTGGTTTCGACTCTTCTAGATGCAATTTCTTTAACATCTCCTTTATGTATTTAGATTGATTAAAGAAGATACCATCTTCTACTTGTTTAATTTGTAGACCAAGAAAGAAACTAAGTTCTCCCATCATACTCATCTCGAACTCGTCATGCATGATTTTAGAGAATCATCACACATGTCTTGACAAGTGGATCCGAATATAATATCATCTACATATATTTGTACTATGATTATATGTGACTCTCTTTTCTTAGTAAAAGTGTGTTGTCAACTAACCCCATGGTATAGTTGTGTTTAATTAGAAATGACTTGAGTCTATCATACCAAGCTTTTGGAGCTTGTTTAAGACCGTAAAGGGCTTTCTTTAATTTATATACATGTTTGGGTTTTCAAAATTTATGAAGCCCGAGGTTGAGCTACGATACTTCTTCATTAATGAAACCATTTAGAAAAGCGCTTTTGACATCCATTTGATAAAGCTTTAGATCATTAGCACAAGCATACGCAAGAAGTATTCTTATAGACTCTAATCTATCCACGGGGCATAGGTCTCATCAAAGTCTATTCCTTCTTGTTGGTTATACCCTTGAGCAACGAGTCTAGCCTTGTTCCTAGACACTACTCCGTTTGCATCTAATTTGTTTTATAAACCCATTTGGTTCCTATTATGGTTTGATTACTAGGTGGAGGATAAGCGTCCAAACATCATTAGACACCTAATTGATTTAGTTCTTCTTGCATGGCCATTACCCAACTCTCATCTTTTATGGCTTCTTGTGTATCCCTAGGTTCTATGGTTGAAACGAAACAAAACAAGCTACTTTGATTTTGAACTTGAGACCTTAATGTTCGCTTCGTTTAGCTTTCCTATGACTTTATCTACGGGTGATCTTTGGACTCTTTAATGTTTATGATTTCATTATTTAAAGGTTATTCTTCTTCATTTATCTTTTCTTTATTACTATAGCATCACTTTCTATGATCTCGTCATCGACAAGAGGTGGAGAGGGTTTGGGTGGACTTTCATCAAATTTTATATTTAATGACTCTTCTACCTTCATTGTTTCTTTGTTTAATATGACGTAAGCTTTGCTATTTGGCAAATAACCTAGAAAGATACCTTGGTTGATTTAGGATCAAATTTTGTAAGGTAATCTTTAGTGTTAAGAATAAAACATTTGCTTCCAAAGACTCTAAGGTGATTTAACGTAGGCTTTTGCCTCGGAGTAACTCATATGGAGTTTTACCTAAGATTGATCTTATTCGACTCGATTGAGTATATGCGTTGAAGTATCAACGGCATTACACCAAAACTTTTGAGGTATGGATTGTTCATTAAGCATTGTTCGACTCATTTCTTGTAGGGTTCTATTCTTTATTTCTACTACCCCATTCGATTGTGGAGTGCGTGGGCCGAGAAGTTGTGAGTAATACCATTAAGCGTCACAAAAGGCTCCAAATTGCACTTCATTATCGAATTCCCTACCATGATCCGTCCTAATGGACACTATAGGACTTCTAGTTGTCTTTGGATCTTTTGCTTAATATTTCAAAATAATTAAAGGTTTCGTTTTGTTCTTTAAAATTTTGTCCATGTATACCTAGAGTAGTCATCCACTATGACCAAAGTGTAGTAGTTGCCTCCATAACTTTGGATAGCGGATGGACCAAATAAATCCATATGTAGTAATTCTAGACACCTAGTTGTTGACACCATGTTTTTAGCTTTATGACTAGAATGAGCTTGTTTTCCTACATTACAAGCATCACAAAAGTGATGTTCATATTTTAACTTAGGTAGATCTCTTACTAGATCTTTGGATGATAGCGATTGAAGAAGTCGCATATTGGCATGACCGAATCTTGATGCCATAAGGTCATATCATCCATAGAGGTAAGACAAAGTTTGTCTTTAGGTTCATTACCAATTTTAATGACATAGACTCCATGTTTCCTAATTCCTCTTCCTATGGTTATGCCATCTTTTAGTATCTTACTACGGTTTGGTAAAAAGTACATTGCACTTTTATCACATATTTGTCCTATACTTAAGAGATTAAAGTTTAGGTTTTCTACATGACACACATCGTTAATGGTTAGAGATTTGTTAGAAATCGTACATTTACCGATGATTCTACTTTGCTATTTCCAACACCACATTACCTCCATTTACAGTTCATATGTGGAGAATAGATCCTATTGCGGTCGTATGCCTGCGTGCTTGTATCCTTGACCCATTCATTGGGGTCTAGATCGACCTTTAAGCACACCTAAAACAATAATAAACTCAAAGTTTGGTCCCCATTTGTTCATGGGTCCATTAGTGTTAAACATTCCATTCATGTTGACATGTATGGATAAGATGAATATGCATTCCATGGAGCAAAGTTTTGAAAAGGAAAACCGTTTTGCATATTTGGGTTCCATCCCATTTGATGGTTACTTCTTGGATAAACGTTATTAGGTCTCTAAATGAATTAGGTTTTGAAAAGATGGAGCTTTGTTTCTTGCAAACGTGGGATTATATTTTGGAGGTGGTTGTCTAGTGGTGGCGTGAGTTGGTTTCTTCTATTAATGATAACAAAATCGGTTCTAGATGAAGACGCTACGTTATTGCTCTTTTTGCTTTGCTCAGATCCACGGATCCCTGGTTGTACACTAGCGGTTCCCTTATCAAGGGATCCGTGGGATCCGCCACAACAGATGGCCGGTTTTTCTAGTGCTTTAACAAATTTTGTTTCTTTATTTTCACTAGTTGATGGATCAAGTTGTTGAATCCACTAAACCTTTGTGGTTGTTACCGGTTTTAACATTATCTAATATCGTATCTAAAGTGTTTGTACTCATTCTAGCAATTTTAGAATCTAGATGATCAACTAGTGTTTGAAGTTGAGCATAAAGTTCACATTCACCACTTGCTATTTTACCCTTTTCTAGCGTTTTAGTTTTGCTTTTAATTCTATGACTTCTTTATCTAAGCGTTTGTTTTGACTCTTTAAAAGCTTATTTTTGTTAATTAGTTTTAAGCTAATTTTGCATAGTTTGTCATATTCATTATGCAAAGAGTCATCATCAGTGATGAGCTACTATAGTATTCGTGACATACCTCGTCATTTGCTATGAGACAAATTTCTTCATCCTCCTCGTCGCTCATTCCCACGTGCTGGCTCACGAATGCCTTTTGATCATCCCGTTTGGGACACTTACTAATAAAGTGGTTAGGATCACCACATTTAAAGCAAGTACGATCATCCTTTGGCTTCGTCCTCTTTGCTTTTCAAAGCCTTTCTTATCGTCATATGGTTGTTTGACATATCTTCCTTTCTTCTAAAGAACTTTTAAAGTCCACTTACCGCCATAGCGTACTCCTCGTCGTCACTACTCGAAGAGGTTCTCTTCATCGCTTGAAGCCTTTTTGGCTTTAGGGCGAGATTTGTGTTCTCTTTTACCTTTGAGGCTTGGAGTATTTAGAGACAAGCTCGTAGACTTTTAGATTGCCTATGAGTTCATCGAGGGTGAGGATTGTCAAATCTTTTGACTCTTGATCGTCGTCACCTTGGATCTCCACTTCGATGGAAGTGCCCTTAGATATCTCCTAACATGGTTACGGCTGAGAAAAGATTCATCAAGTGCTTATAACGATGTAATAATAGTATTAAAGTTAGCAAAGGAATGATCTATAGTTTCTCATCCGATATTGAAAATTGTTCATATTGTTGAACAAATAAATCAATTTTATTATTCTTAACTTGTTGGTTGCCTTGATGAGTTACAACTAAAGAAGTCCAAATTTCTTTAGAGGTTTTAAGCATAGAAATTCTTTCAATTCCTTTTTACGTAAAGCATTATATAAAACCATTTTGCTTCACTATTTTTAGAAAGCTTTTCTTCATTTCATCATTTAGTTTATCATGAGGTATGTTAACTAAATTCCCTTTATCGTCTTTTGAGGTAGCCTCAAAGTCGCCTTCAACAATAATGTACCAAAGATCAATATCTTTAGATTTCACATATGTTTGAATCTATTTTCCAATATATAAAACCATTAGTTTCAAGTAGTGGTGGTGGTGCATAGATTGCCCTTCCTTATAATTTTCGAACCCATAGTGATCCAAAAGTTTTTAAAATACAATTTTACTTTAAAACTTTTATAAACTTAGCTCTTGATGCCAATTGTGGAAAACTAGAATGGGGGTTGAATAGTTTTGCCGATTTTAAGTTGATTTCAAAAACTTTAGATTCGTTAATATGAGATCTTATGGATGTTGAGAGCGTATAGATCTAATGATAATGTAAGCAAATAAATAAAGTTAATGGATAGAAATGACACAACCGATTTATAGTGGTTCGGCTACAAGGACACCTTCCTTGCCTACTCCACTCCCCGAGTCACCTACTCGAGAGTTCAAGCACTATGTCAACAAACTCCTTCACTTGGCGGAGAAGCCTTCAGCGTTGCTTACACTTTTCCGGTACAAAGCTAGATACCGAGTCCGTAACAAGGTGGACCAAACCAACACGACTATTACACAACAATTATGTGAAATATCAAATACAAGATCTTTGCTACGAGAAATCTTATGGGTGACAAATCAATCAAGGACCCGTTGCTTGGATGACTTGTAGAATGCTCGTGATCTCGCCTTAGAGAAGGACCTATATGAGGATCACAATAGAAAGAAAGAAGAACAACTCTCTAGATCAAGTGATCTATATATTAGAAGAGAATGAGAGTGTTTGAGAGATTTTGTGAGAAGAGGGTGAGTTAGAATGAAGAAATGGCTCTCTGTTTATAGGCAAAATTCTTCCTTGTTCACGGATCCACGGATCCCTTCCACTGGGATCCGTCTGGTGTAATCCTAGGGATCCGTGGGCAGCTCCTCTTTGCCCATGGGTTTTTGGTTATGGGTCATGGGTTATGGGTTGGTCCATGGGTTATCTTTAGATTCAATGTATCTAAGTATACATTGTATCTAGTCTTCTTGGGTATGGGTTAAGATCCATGGGTTATGGTTTTACCCATCCTAATAAACTATTACAACAAATGCTTAATTACTACATTTTGTATTTAAATGGCTATGTAAATGCTTTACAAAACTAACATGTATCCTTATAATTGTACTTAAAATAACATTATATTTGTTATCAACAAAACACAAAGAGATCGCAAAAATATTAATAAGCGTTTTCGGTTTATTTGTATTAACAATTCCAACAATTTTATGCAATGGATAACAAATTTGATTGTGCATTACCGAATTTGAATGATGCATTCTCGGACATTGCTTATGATGGGTTTGATCCAACTCCACATTGACGTGCGTATATATATAGTGTTTTATTTTCCCTTGTTTTACTTTTCTATTTCAATATAAAACACACATACCCTTTATTTAATCTTTATCTAGGAATCGATGGATATGAATGGTGCGGAAAAAGAAATTGAGGGAGAAAGGTAAGGAAATGGTTGTGTGGCGGCCACCTATTTGGTTTGGATGGTTTGTGCGATTGACTCTTAAAGTGTTAAAACCGCCTATGGAGAGGGATTCACAAGTAAGCGTTTATGATCCGTTGGGAAGGGGATGCACAAGTAGACAAAGTGGATATGGAGGTTGATTTGAAGCGGCTAGGGAAGGGGCTAATACACAACTGTTGAAGTGATTTGCCTTGATTATGAGGATGGGCGGGATGTTGTCAAGGTACATTTATTTATCTTATCGTTTGTTATGAACAATGCATGCATAATAATAGTACAATCCATAAGACATGACAAACATAACTTGAGCAAAGACATTATTAACAACTACATCACTTTTACAAACTAGGAAATATCATTTAGCTTCTTTTCCTTTTTCTTTGGATCATCATTACACTTGCGCAATATGGTTGACTTTCTGTTAGGGTCTCATTCGTTTTAGTTGCTTTCGAACATTAGTGTTACGACTACTAGGACCCACATCTTGCGGATTGGTTCCCAACATTAGTGATTGCTTAGAGTTACCACCGCCATTGGTTCTATAACTTCTTCTTGTTCGACACCGTATATCTCTCTTCTTGGGTCTTCTAGCACTTGGTGGTAATCGGTAACTAACTTGACATTTGGTCCATATAATTCATATATCTCGAAACATTACCTCTCTTGCTACCTTTATTGACCACTCCCTTTCATCGTGATTTTCTCAAACCTAACTCTTTTAGAACTCGACATAATTCAATTAATGTGATGGAAATATGGTTATGAAGCGAAAATAAATAGGAGCAAATATGTTGAACAATTAGATCATGGTTTCACTATTAAATAGACACCACATGCTAAGTCACATATAAAAGTTAAAACATACATAGTCAACTTTGCATAAGATTTACTTTTGAAAATAATAAAGGGCCCTCAACAAGCGGTCATGATTTGTTGTACATGTCATAAAATAGACACCACATGCTAAGTCATGATTAGAAATATTTTATGCCGTAGAATATCACATTTCCACTTTACTTGATTGAGTATTCAAGTTATTTAATTGTTGGATAGTAGAGTTGTTTGGTAAAAGATGAATCGTTTTTGTTATTTAGGCTGCAAATATCAAATTAGTTTTCAACTCGCTTAAGCGGAAGAGGAAGCCGGGGAGATATTGACTCACCCTATACTACTCCACCACCACTACTCCAAAGAAACGCGTTCATCACGGATTAATTGTCAAAACCCATCCCGTCCTAACGCTCCAGATTTTGATGATACATTGGAACCATTTGTGGAGGTATGTAACTGTGTAAACTTATATGTCTCTAACTTTTTAATACAAACATTCACTAAAAGAGGTTATTTGTTCTGATTCAGAATCTGTCGAGAACTGGAACGGGGAAGAAAAAAACAAAAAAGGTAATTGTGCCATGTTCCATTCAAAAAATTTTGAATGAGAATAATGGTACTAGGGTTATTTTCCCATGGGGCAATGAAGACACTATTGCTGATCGCCGGTTTTGGGAGTGTTTATTGGAAACGGGTGATAACAAGGATGGATGGCTGAGGGACGAGGTGCGTATAAAATCAGTTGTTAGTTTTGTACCATAAATGTTTCTTTGTGTTTCCCACTTGTTTCTAATAATGTGCCCAAATGTATAAACAACACCTTGACCTATGGGTAGATTTGATGTGGCATTTCCGACCATCAGATGCCGACTGGGCTATGGTGCGTCCCTTTTTCACACCACAAGTCATTAATGACTTCGTGCGAAGCTATTGGGCAAATGGTGTAAAGTACCGGTGCCTTGGGGTGATGTCGAAAAGGTGTTTATATCTTTCCATATAAAATTCGTATAGTATTGTGTTTTACTAGATTCTTCATCGGGTGCGTTGTCTTGATGTAAGTAAATGATGTAGGTACTATTTCAATAAACGAACCTAACAAGCCTTTGGCGGTAGGAGAGGCGCATCATATGGGTGTTTTGACATTGTATGATTATTGCCAAAGTTTACAAGCAGAGCGACTTTGGTGGAAGGATACCATGCCTACAAAATTTCAATATTGGTACGCTAAAATTACTAGGCTTAAACGGAGTGTTTTCGACAAAAGGCATAGATATCAATACTTATCGATTAGATTTCAAAAATATTATGATGTCCCCAACCAAGCGGTCAATACGGTGATTGCGGAATATAGGCTTGCATTAACCTATATAGGTTTGAGTCATAACATGCCATTAAAGTCGGCGATCCTGCGAAGCGACTCTTGCCTATCGCGAAAGAATGTTTGAGTACCTATGGAAATACAAGGTTGAGTATGCTGGTCATTGACTGTATTTATTACTAGTTGTGGTATCGTCAACTCTCATTGACTATGTATGTAAATAATCGGAACAGAAAGGTGTTAGATCATTTGTTGCCCTTTACTTTCAAGTAGGTTATATTGCTTCTATCATGGGCATATGTACTTTGGTCATTCATTGTGTATGTATAAACAATTATAGTAAGCATTGGAATGATAAATTTGTAAATCTCCAATATGTTTTGTGAAAGTTTGTAAATATTATTAGTTGATATTAGTATTGCTTGTTTAAATGATAATAATCACTAACCTAAACTAAATATGTATAATTGATAATATTACAATTAAACTAGCTTCCAATCTTCTACTAGCCGTGGTTTCATCCTACTAGCCGTGGTTCCATCCTACTAGTCGTGGTTTCAACAATTCTTCTAGCCGTGGTTTCATCCTACTAGCCGTGGTTTCAACAATTATTCTAGCCATGGTTTCATCATACTTGCCATGGTTCCAACAATGATTCTAGCCGTGGTTTCACCCTGCAGCCTCCTCAGCCTTCTTATTAGATATACTTTCCATTCTACTTAACCTTCCTTGAGACTTTTATGGCCAAAGGACCTTGTACACCAGCAATTTTTGAATCTTCAAGAGCAAGCGATCTATCATTGGATTTGTTGATATGGTTCCTTGTGGATCAAGCTTTGCTTCCAACATTTTCACGGCAGCAGTTTTGGACAATGGATAGTGTTTATCAATAAACATGAAAACTTATCCTTAGTAGATTGTACAACATGTACTACGGAATCTTGATAAAGCATCCATTCAACTACTTCAAATTCTTTCCAAAATTTGTCCCTTTGGATTAGGTTGACACATGTTTTCAGATGTCCACACAAACCTTGCTAATTCTCCAGGTTGGCCCATGCTTTCCATATCTAAAATCCATGACTTTCCATAATTTATTCCAAATCCTCTTTAGATAGAAAGAACAACAAGCTTCCAAAATTTGATTACTACCATCTTTTTTCAAAGGAAGAAGTGCTATAAATTACCTAAGGTTGGGGCTTTCATTTGTGTTCCCTTTAAATCAAATTCTTTTCCCGTCTTAACTACCTTCAAAGGTTTCCCACCCCCTTCCCACCCTTCTTTACCAAAATTTGATGGTAACAAATTAAACCTTTGCCAATTTAGGCGGGGTTTAAGTTAAATAAAATGGCTTGGTCTTGGGTAATTTTCTTTTCCGAGGGAACCTTTTGTAATTCCTTGCTTGGGTTGTTGTGGGTTTTTGTGATTAAGTAGCCGGGTTTTTTGTTGCGGTTAAAATAGGGTTTGTTGCCCCTTCTTCCTTTTACAACTTAAATTCAAACCCTTTTTTTTCCTTTAACCATTTAAACCACAACTATATCCAACCAACTAACTAGTTTAACCTTAATAATGTTTGTCCTCCCTTTGGGGAAATTTTTTACTTATTAATCTGAAACCCCTTTTTTACTTCCCAAGAAAATGTTCCCTTTTTTTTTTTTGGTATTTAATTATTCATTCACAAAAATTTTTTTCCCTTTCCTATCAATATTGGATTGACGCTTGCGGTTTAATCAACTTGGGTTTTTGATTATAAATAATGGTTCTTAGGGTTAATGTTCGTTTTTGGGGGGAGCTCTTCTTTGGGTTTGGGATTAAACCTCCTTTCGGGAAAAACCAATTAACTATTAAATTTGTTTCAAAATTTTATTCTTTTCCTATTTAAAACCCTTAAACAATGGCCTTTTCCCTTTTATGGGAATGGTGCGTCTTTTACATTTTGAACAAACCGGTTGTGTTTTAATTTTTTAATGTTCTTATAAAAAATACGGTTAAAATTTTGGGGTAAACATATGGCTGGGTTGTTTTTATAAACTCTCAAACGGGGAAAAAAGCAAAGTTGTATTAAAAATTAGGGGTAGCTCCAGAACTTAATTCTTTCCCATTTTTCCCCAATTTTCCAACCCTCAAAATTATAAAAATTGCCCCTTTAACCTATTAAAACCTTAATATTCCTTTCTTAATTTTCTTCAAAACCCCAAAGTCCATCTGCTTAATTTCCCTTGAAAAATTGGGAAATGTTTTAAGAATATAGGTTGTCCTTAAAGCTATGAATTGGGTTGTTTAAAAACCCATTTGGAACCCTTATTATTTTCTTTTTACATTCTTTAATTTCCCATTTTATTTGGAGAAAAGGAATTATCGGTTTGGGATTTTTTTTACGCAAATTTCAATGTTTAAAATCAATTATTTATCCTTTTTTTGGGGATTTAACTTTTACCAAATTTAATAATGGGTTTCCTTTAAATGATAGGGTGGTTAAAAGATAATGGTGGGTTGAACCTTTAGAAAAACTGGTGGGTTGGTTGTAATTGAAAGTCTTGGTGGTTTCCTCCGGTGATTTTGAGCGTTTAATCCCAAAGAATTTTTTTTCATCCCATGGTTAAAATATTTTATCTTCTGAAAATTGGGGTTACTTCCGGGATGGTTAAATGCCTGGTTATCCCAACCTTGGCATAGGTGTAAAAAAGCTTGGACCATTTTAAAAAACTCCCCCCCTTTCATGATTGTTTTAACTCTTTTAATAACTATACCCTAAACCCTTTATTCTTGACCCAAAATTCCTTAAATCTTTATTTCTTAACATTTGAAAAATTTTACAATGGTGGGTCCAAAACTCATTGAAATCTCTTGTTCGTTCTTGATGTTATCCTAAAAATTTGGGGAACATTTTCCCAAGAAAAACACCCCACGTTTATAGGACCAATTCTCACCCTCCTACCCAACACCATTCCCCTTTTTTGGGTTTAAACCCACCAAAGGGTATCCTCTAAACCCCCAAAAATAAATTTTTCCCAAATTTTGAAAAAGGATTGGGGGAAAACCCTCCATTGGAATTTTATGGTTTTGTTAATTTTGTTTTTTAGATTTTGGAAACTCTTAGTTTATTAGAGGAATTTTGGAACTCTAGCGACCTTGATCTTTTTAAAATTTGAAAACCAAGTTTCACAAAACAAACCAAAAGGGAAAGTGAAATTTGCAAAGGTTTAATGAAAAAGTTAAGTTTGGAAAAACCATCAAGGCTGATTTAATTTAATAAATTTATTTCTTTTGTTGTCCGGTACCTTATTTACTTTAGGATTTTTTGGGGCATTCCTCTCCTTTCTTTTTTTTTTTTAATTGTTCCAACTTCATCCAGTTTTATTACTTTACCCAATTTTCCATTTTTTTTTTGGTATTTTACTTTCGTTTCCTTGAAACAACCCTTTTTATAATTTCTTAATTTTTGTTAAGTTGCTAATTTTTTTAACCCAATCCTGGTGTTCTCGTTTGCGCCCCTCCTTTTTTTAAAAATAAAATTTTTAAAATTTAAAAAATTGGTCCTTATTTCTAAAACATTATACAATAATTAATTCTAACTATTGATTTTCCTTGACAACACTTTTATTTATTTCAAATTTAGTGTTGGATAATTTATTTACCGTCCCTTGGGTTTCAACTTAAAAAATTTTCTTAACCTTTAAATTGTATTTAAAATTTTTAAAAAAATAAAATTAATAATAAACTAAAATGGGTTTCATACTTAAAAACCAAAAAGGTATTTTTTGGTAACAATTTTCAATTGAAATTGAATTTTGGGAACCAATAAATGAAATTAAAAGGACTAATTTCACGGTTTCGTTGAGTTTTGAAAAAAAATTTTTATAAATTTGTTAAAAAACCTGGGTGAAAACAAGTTTAATTTTATTTATACCATCAAAAGGGTTAAAATACCTAAAATTACTTTAATAAACTATGGTTAGAAAAAGGGGGGTGGAAAACCAAAAATCTAAGGAGGTTATTTCAAAATGGTTCCTGGAAGGGGTTTTGTAAAGCCCAATTTTCACAAATTGTTGGAAAACAAACTACTTTAAATTTCAAAAAAAAGGGTAAAACATCTTGAAACCAATTTTATCTTAACACAATATTTATTTGATTAAAAAAAGTTTCTGAACCAAAAGGGAAGAATATTTTTACCAAATTTTTTCCCATGAAAAGGCCTTTTAAAAATAGCCCATCCCCTTTGAGTTAAAAAGCAAACTCGAAAACCTATTTTTCAAACAAAAGAAATAATAAACGAAATTTTTATTGGAAAGAAATTTTTATTTTAATACAAAGTTATTATGACCCAGGTCAAGAAATTTAAAGAATTCATAACATAAACCGTAAAAAAGCAAACACACTTTTTACACAACGATTAAAAGCAAGGAATTCTCCAACATGTTCACAAGAAATTTTACGGTTGCAATGAAAAATTGAAAGAAATCAGGTTTTTGGAAAAATACAAAGGGTTTCAATGGAAAGTAAAATTTTTAAAAGCGGCTTGGGGGTATAAACTAAAACGTTTAACATTCTTTTATTGTCATAATAAACTAAAAAGCGGTTACCATCAAGGGTTGGGAAATTTAAGTGGTTTTGTACATTTTTTGGTAAGGGTAATTTAAAATTGAGTATTATTTTATTTAATTAATTCTTAAAACTTTTTTATTAAATTAATTTTTTAATTAATTTTTTATTGTTTTAACTAACAAATTATAACATGAACAGATTGGGTTTTTAAAAAATGGTTGTTAAATTTGGTTCTAAAAGGGTACTTAAAAATTTTTTTGGTATATAAATAAATTTTATTAAAACCCAAATTATAAAAAAAATTTTTTTTTTTAAGTGCTTTAAGGCCTAATCTGCGATTTTTTTAAAGGCCAATAATAAAAAAGTTGGCATTTTAAAGTTTCTGGATTGTTTGTTTGATGATGAATTAATATATAAAACAAAGGCTTTTCTTTGGAATTGAAACCTTAACAATATTTGGTTGTAAAAAAGTTTAAAAAAAAGGGCGGGTTGAAAAGTTCAACAGGGTGGAAAAATCAATTTTTGGGTGCTCAATAATAAATTCATTAACAACCTTGAAAACCAATAACTGCTTTAGTTAAACCTTTACAAGATTTTTTGAAAAATGAACAAAATTAAGTCGTTATTTATTGTTCGAAATGTTAAAGTATTTTATTTTGTAGGGGAATTTAATTCAATGGGGAAAGGTTAAAAATTTAAGGTGTAATTGGGAATAAAGATTGAATTGGGTGCCAATTCTAGAAATTATATATAGTTATTTCTTAAAGTAATGTTAACCCAAAAGGTTTTTTTAGGAAATTTGTTTACTGGGTTTTGATTACCAAAGGGTGGAAATGCAATTGGGAAGGGCATTTGGGTTGGGAAAAAATTCTAACTCAAATGGCAAAATGGTTTAAAAAGGCACTGGACAATATAAAGGTGTTTTTGGAAATAAGGTAAGGATGTGGGTAACCAAAGGAAAAGGTTTGGGACAAGGGCGGTGAAGTAAAAAAAATGCTTCCCTAAAATAGGGAAAAGTTAAAAAGGGGAGGATATGAGGGGGCCTGAAACATGGAACCAGGGAAAAAGGAACCGTTGTTACAAAGCAAAGTTTTAACAAAGAAAGGTTAAAATGGCAAAAAAAAAAGGGAGGAAAGGTAAAATTATGCAAAAGGCCTGGCGGGAAGGGTCTGGGTTATCAATTTAATTAAAATACCCAAATCCAAAAATAAAGTTTTTCAAAATGGAGAATTTACCGGTTGGGATCCCGGGGGGTTTAAAAGAGGTTTGGGAGGTTCGTGTTGTTAACCAAATTCTAAAAAAAAATTGGATATTTAATCACTGGATAATTATACAATTTCTTTTATTTAACAAGGTAATATTGTTAAATGGTTTTTAAAGTATGTTGTTAAAAATTGGTTTGGTTTGGTTTTTGGTTAAATTTAAAATTTTTCAATTTGGTGTGTTTTTGTGGTTTAATAAATTTTACATATTTTTTGCCTTTAAGGTGATTTTGGTTAGGCATTTTTGCTAATTAAAAATTTGGGCAAACATTGACCATTTAAAATTTGTGGCAACAATACATTTTTAAGTTTGTTTGTCAAAAGGGGAAAAGGGCTAAGTACTTTCCAAATGGGAAAGAGGTAACATTAGGAAGTGAATTGAAGGAACCTTTAGATTTGATATGGCCATTTTAGTCATTAGGAGGTTGCGAAAATTTTGGTTGGGTTGCGAGGATTTAGTCTGGGGGGGAAAAAGGTTTTTGAGGATTAAAGGGAGTCTTGGTTTTTAGGTTTCTTGGTTTTGCCGAATTGTGTTTTAATTTCCATTTTTGTATTTTTTTTTCCAATTATTTGTATTTTTCTAAAAATTTTGTTTTGTATGAATTTTTAATTTTTGTTTGGATGGAATTTTTAAAGGTTAATTCAAAGGCGGTAAATTGTGAAAGTTAATAAAAACAAAAAGTGCCAAAGGTGGGCTTTAAAGAAAAAAAAATTTTTTTGGATGTTTTTAAAAGTAAATTTTGGATGTTGGAAAAAAAAAATTGTGCATTTATGGGAAACATTTAAAATAATTTTTTGGTTTTAAAATTGGGAGGATTTTTGGAAATTAAAAAGGGAAGGTTGTGTTAAATTAAAATTTAAAAAAGGGAATTTTGTGGAAAATTTAATATAAAAAAAGATTAATTTTAGATTTGGTTTTTATTAAAACAAAAACCCATTGTTGTTAAGGTTTTTTTTTTAAGGAAAAATTTGGGATAAAAAGTTAATTTTATTTGATAAAGGGAAAAAATTTAAATATGGATAGTTGGCAGCAAAAACTTGGCGAAGTTTTAGGCACAACTTGAATGGTTTTAAATTGTTCTCGAAAGGTTGCTTCATTAAAGGGAGAGTTTAAAAGGGAGTAAAAAGTTTGGAAAATTTGAGGGGAAAGGAAATGATCAAAAGATCATGCGGCGTATCCTTTCACGGGGTGGGGAATCTTTGCGAACAATGGCATCTTTATCGGGGGGCTTGGATCTCTAAGTGTTCTCTTCAAGTGTGTTCTATGTTGTTTGTTGTTTTGGGTTGTATGTTCGTTATCTTATTATGAGTGTTCTTGTAGTGCTTGTGTGACCCTGAAAATCGATTGAATATTGAATTGAATAAAATGGGTTGTTAAATTTGTGTCTGCCTTTTTTTTTTGTATTTGCTTGTCATTCAAAATCGGTTCGAATTAGGATGGCGATGGTTGTTTCTTGTGGTTTTGGGGAAGGGTTATAAGGGGTGTTTAAAGGGGTTTGGTTGGTTCAAAAATTTAAACATTTATGGTTTTTTCTACTGTGGTTTTTCCAACTAGCCGTGGTTTTTCTGTTCTTTTCTTATTAACACAATGGAACAAACCCGGGCAAAAGAAACCCGGGCTAAAATCCAAAAAATTTTGAAACCACGGCTAAAGATTCAAACCCGTGGATAGCAAATAATAGTAAAAATAATTAAAGAAATTAAAAATTAAAAACCCCTGAAAAGAGATTTCTTGCAAAATAAAATTCCTGTTTCTTTAAGGGCGGTGGCTTAAACCAGGGGTTTTAAAAATAAAAAAATAAAAGTTTTATTATTTAAAAAACAACAAGAAGAAATAATTAAAAAAGGCCCCATAAAAATATCGCAAAAAAGCACCTTCCCAAATTTTTAATAACCGATAAAAAACAAATAAAACTTTTTGAACATTAAAAAAATAATACATCCGTTTGGGTTAACATTAATAAAATTTAAAAATCGGAATCATAGAAACAAAATCCAAATACAATGCAACAACATGACTACCAAATACAATCCCAAAATGAAAAAATACATACTCGTATGAAAAAAATTTATGCTCCAAATGAACGAAAGGTTATCGGGGCCCAATCCCCCGGTTACAATCGGATGTTGCATCCGGAAAACCCAAAACCCCGATCCTTGGGGCATTCTTAAGGAATTGTAGTTGCGGTTATATTTCTTCGGAAACAATTTTTTTAACATTTACCCCAATACATAAAATATTTTTTATTTTACAAACCAAAAAACAAACAATTTAAATTTTAACGGAATTAATAAACACAAAAAACCCAAATAAAAAAAAACAAAAAAAGCCCCCATATCGATGGTGGCAAAATGTGCAACTTTAAAAAAGGCCCCCCCGGCGGTTTTCCGGTGACAAAGCCTTTGTTCTCCCCTTTAAACCCGGCATTCAGGTTGAAAAAAAAACCTTTTTAATTAAGGGTAATATCTTTGAAATTCCCTCTTAAAAAACTGGCCTTTAAAATTTCACTTCTTTTAATCCAAAGTTTCTTTGATCCTTAACTTTTAAAACCTGAAAGTTATAACAAGAATCAGAATATAAACCCCAAGGATTGGGTTTTAAATGCATAAGGTGGTTAAAAATTATAAAAGAAATCGGGTATAACCCCTGGTTAAAAATAATGTTAAAAAATTACCAACTTAAAAACATTAATTTAAAAATCGTCAATATTTATTAACAAATAAACTTGGAAAATAAACCCACTTAAACAATTCCATGTAAAATTGGTTAACTCTTGAATTGTTTAAAAAGTATAACGTTTACTTTCCCTATTGAAACCCATTGTGAAACCCATTGTTGCGGTGACATAAATGGGTTTTGAAAAATCAAAAAATTTTTTTAAATTCGTGGAATTAAAACATTTGATTGGAAATCAAGTTTCTTTGCTCCCTTTTGAATCTTAATATTAAAAATTTAATTAAAGTTCTATATTTTACTTTAATTACAATCAAATATATAATTTTCCCTTTTAATCCCTTTCAAATAAACTAATTTTTTAAACTTCCTCCATAACTTTTGCACTCATAAAGTAAAAAAATAAAATTGATAAAATTAATTTTAAATCCCCAGACAGTGAAGGCAAAATCCCCAAATTATTGTTTGTTACATCGGGTTTCTTGATTGAATACGCGGCATTGATTTATAAAAAAATTAGCGACACCATTAATAACAAAGAATTTGGGTAAACAAACTTGATTTTAATTGGAAATAAACCCCTTTCCAACATAATGTAATCAAAATATAGGACACCAATTAAGATTTTGCTACCAGGTTTGGGGCATACGAATTCATATTTTGTTTTTAAAAGTGTCAATTCCTTTTCTTAAATTCGGGGCTATCTAAATAATGTTTAAAAAGGGTACAAGCCTGGTTTTTTAATTACGGAAAGGGAATATCGCATATTTCATGATTTTAAAAGAATTTCACATGCCCACAAATTCGGTTTCGTAATGGAATTTTTAAAAAGACAGTTAGTTTAAAATTCTTATCCCGGAATAAATTTTAAAAATGTACAAATCTTACGCATGGTTAAATTGGGAAGGGCAAAAGATTTTTCAAAAAAATTCATTGTTCCATAGGATGAAACGAAAATATTGACAAATGTTAATAATCAGTGATAACTTAGGTTCATTTTTGCATTAGAAGGTCGGTCAAAGGTTTATAAACAAAAAAAGGTATAACCCTTCCAAAATAATGTATTAAAATTCCATGTGGTAAATATATTCTATCAAAAGTAAATCTGACCCTTTCGTTAAAACAAAAACTTTACACAACCCAACAAAAATTTCCCTTTGAAAGGAAAATTTTAAACAATTTGGCCAATAAGGGAGAGGGTACCAGAAAAGGGCTCTTGAAAGAAAGAAAATAGTCAAGATAAATTTTTGTTTAAAATGAAAAACTGAATCAAATTGGATGGGATGAAGAATAAAGCCCATGCAAAGATGGTAATCCATATTTTTTTAGAAAAAACCTTTTTATTGATAACAAATTTAATAAATGGCAAAATTTAATTCCTATTGTTGGGTCCCGGTCAACTATTGGGAGGTTATTTCCTTTATTACTATTAAGGTTAAATTCCAAACTTAACCCCCTTATTAATTTAAATTCATGGTTTCAAAATAAATTTTCAAAAATTTAAAAATACAAACAACCGGGAAATTTAAAAAAAACTTACCCAAAATTCCCAAACAAAAACTTTGGCAAATTAAAAAAAATTTTAATACAAATGGGAACTATTAAAAAAAAAAGGGAAAAAAAGGGCCCTTTAAAGGAACAAACGATTTTCCCAATAAAATTTTAATAGGAATTTTAAAAAAAAAGCATAAAAAGTACGGAAATTAAGCATTTAGCGAATTACAAAAATTCTCCCTTTTTTAGATTTAGATCAAAATCCAAATTGGGTCCCGGATTTATTTTGTGTGAATTTTTTTGGTGTTTTTGTTTGAAAAAAGGTTTGAAATTTATTTTATTAAATTTAATTATTTAGGTGCTTTTTATTTTAACTTATCTTTATTTTATTCAAGTTACCAAATCCATATTTGTTTTCCCTTAAAGTAAACTATAAAAAAGGAAAACTTAATAAACATTTCTTCCTTTTATTAATCCCAAATTTGTTTTAAACTTCCTTAATACCTTAATACTTAAAAATTAACCTAAAATATGAAACCCAAATAAAAGAAAATTACCGTAACCATTTAAGAAAAAAAAAATTAATAAATTGGAAACCCTAAATTCCTAATAAAAAAATTTTTAAAAAATAAGAAAAAAAATTTGCCCTAAAAAAATCAAAAAAAAACTTCAGTCTTTTCTTAAGACTTGTGGGGTTCTCGTTTGGTAAAGAAGGTTTATTTGATAAATTTTGATAAAGTTTGGTATGAAATAAAAGGTTGGGGGGAGATAAAAAGGAAAAGATAAAGGTTAAGGAAAAAGGGAATGTTGTTCTTTTCGTCTAAGTTCTCAAAATAATAGTTAGTTTTGGTTTAATTTTTAAAAAAAAAAATTTTTTAAAAACAAAAGCGGGTTCCCACTTGGTCGGGTTTTTGATCGACACTTTCTAGGAAAAAGGGCAGAAAAGACCTTTTTTTTTGGGATTTTGCGAATATTATTGGGAATTCTTTGTTTTTTAAAATGTAAAAATTTAAATAAATTTTTGGGTTTAGCTTTAAAATTTTTAAAATTTTCCTTTTTTTTTTTACAACATAATAAATGTATTTTTTATAATTTTATATAAAAAAGGTTTAATGGTACCTCCTATCTTAATTAAAAGGGAAAAATTTTTACCAGGTTTGATCATATAATCCATATCATTGTATAAACTTTCCACATAAACCCTTCCCAAAGGGTGGATCTACCCCACCGTAACAAAACCCCTTAAAAAATTTAAAAACCAAATTGGGTTTCCTCTGTCGGCCCTCTGTATTTTAGTTTTTGGTCCATAGGAAAAATTTTAAAACATAGAATGGAAGTTTTGTGGTTTTTTGTGGTGGTAGATCGGAATCATTTTGAATCCCTTTTGGAAAAAGAAATTTTTTGTTTTGATTTTTATTTTATTTTTAATTTGTAAATTTATTTTTGTTTTTTATATTGATTTGTTTATTAATATATGTAATTTTTATGGTTTAATGTTTATATTTTTAGTTTTTTTTGTTTTTAAAATTTCTTTTTTTTTATTTGATTTTATAATAAAATTAAAATTATAAAAAAAAAAGTTAAAAATGTTTTTTTAATCCTAATTAAAAAAAAAGAAAAATTATAAAACTTTAAGTAGGTGGAGATATATAAACTATTTTTGTATCCAAACTAAATTCCCAGTTACTTTTAAAAAAATGTTATCAACATACATCATTTTTTAGGTTTCTTAAAAATTATTAAAAAAAAAAAATAAGGTTAAAAATATACAGTTGGGTTCCGTGGTACCTTAGGGATGGTTTAACCAATAGTATTTTTTTTATTTTTATAGAATTTTATTAGGTTTTAATTGAGTTAACGGATTAATTTGTTTAATTTGGGTTTTGGTTTATTGGAATTATTATTTTAAATGTTTTTTTATATTTTTTAATTTTATTCAAAATAATTAGAAGTTGTATGTTTTAATTGTTGATTTGTTAGGTTTATTAGTTTTTTTAGGATGATTATTTTCCTCTTTTTAAGATTTGTAAAATTTTATTCCCTTAATTATGAATTTTTGATAATTAGGTTTTGAAACTAATTATATGGTATTTTATTTTTATTTTTAAATATTTTAAATTGGGTTGTAAACGGGTTTGAATAGTGAGTTTTAATATGTTTTAAGTGTTTAAAATTTACAAGGTTAATTTGTTAATTAAAATTGTTTAAGGCAAAAATAAATCTGAATTAAACTGTTTAATTAAATATTAAAATTGATTTGTTATGAATTTGATTTACGATTTTAGGAGATGTTACCTTTTCCAAATATTTTATTGCAAATGTGAATTTTTTTTTTAAAGGTAATTGTTTAAATTTGAATTAAAGATTTAAACGAATAAAATTATGGGAGGGTTATCAAAATAATATAAAAGTTTATGGTTTCCAATTATGTTTTCTTAATTTTACTTTAAAATATAAAATTTGATGGTTTAATGTTAATTTTGGAATTTAAAAATTTTCCTTGAAAGATTACTAAATAACATTTTTTAAAGTTTGTATTTACCTTTCCCTTTCCAATTTAATATTTATTTAAATTATAATTGTTATGGATTTATATTAATTGTTTTTAATGTTTGCTTGAAAAATTGAACCCATTTTGTTATTTTCGTTTGATATTTATAATTTCCTCTTAATTTAGGAAGTTTTAAGGTGGTTTATAAAAAATTCTTTACCAATTCAATTGGTTTATTACGAATATTGTTTTCCCATTTTGAATTTTTTGAACCAATTATTCCAGTAAAAAAATTAAACATTTGATTTTGTTACACCATTTTTCTGTCCTTATATAGGTTTTATTTTTTCTTTTATAAACTTTTATTTGTAAACTGTACTTTATTCCCTTTGGTTAATTTGGTTTTAAAATGGTTTATTAAAATTTTATCAATTATGTTACCGAGAAATTTATTCAATTGGAAGTATATTTTTAGCCATTGAAAGGCCTAAAAATTTCAATATTTCCTTTACATTTTTTGGCTCTTTAACAAATTTTTCTTTTTTGGTTACTACAATAAACAATTTTTGGTAGGATTTACGCCAATTCAGGTTTATTTATTTTGTTTAAAACCTTTATTAACTTTTGGAGGTAAAATTAATTGGAAAGATTAATTTTTGGGATAAAATTCTATAGAATTGTTTAATGTTTGGTGATTTTCTACCAGTTTAAAGGCGAATGTAACTCAAAATTCCAAATTTATTATTTTTTTGTTTCCATTAACCTCTATTTTTGTTTATTTTAAATTTTTTTGTCATATTGCAGGGGAAAAATGGAAAATGGTGAATTTGCACAACAAATTTTTTGTTTTACAATACTTCATTAAAATAATTATAAATTTGCAGGATTTGGAACCAACTTATTTTTTGGGATTTCAGTGGTAGTAATGGTTTTCAAAATTTCTTCTTAACAGATGGCTTCAATTTTATTTTTTCTTGGAAAATTTAATTCCCTTGCATGGACGGTGCCCCGATAAATTGTTTCCGAACATTTCCATTCAAAAGTCTGATTCTTTATCCCCATTTTTTTGTTTCCTTTGTCAACTGTATATAATCCCGTTTTAAGTTAAGGGTAAGCGTTTTTTTGGTGTTGGTCTTTTAAATTTGGGTAAAGATTTCTTTTAAAAATTAATTGGGTTTAATTCTAAATGGTGTTTTAGTTTGTTTGAGTGTTTCCTCTAAAGTTCACTGCCGTACAAATATTAAATTTTTTGAAATTGGGTTTTGCAGTTATTACCAGATTTTTATTTTATTCCTTCAATTATCTATTGTTTTTGACAACTTTCTTTAAAGGGAATTTGCAAATATAAATTAAGATTTAGTTTTGAATCTTTTTATGGGTCCAATTAGAATAAAAATATTGGAAGATTTTGCAAAAATTGGGAAAGAAAAATTACCCGGTTTGGGTTACTGGGCTTTTTCAACAATTTTCGTAATAATTCAAAATGTGAATTCTCATTCCTTTTGCATTTATACCTTTAATTTGGGTTATTGATCGGTTTCATATAAAAAGGTGAACCCTCCTGAAATGATGACTTTGCTTTCGTCAAGAAAATTAGGTGGTTACTAAATCGGACTAAGTTTATTTTTACAATTATAGTTTTCAAGGGAACCGATTTCTTCTTCGTTGTTTTCTTTAAATAATGCAAACATTGATAAAAAATGGAAATGGGCTTAACTAATTTTATTTGTTGAAAAAAAAATTTATACGTTTGGTTTACATCTCAGGTACAAAAATTAAGGAATTTAAGGAAGTTTGGGGGGGAATTAAATCAAATGGTGAAGGGTTAAAATTTACTCATATTCGTAATTTTTTTGGCAAATTTTCCTAAAAGAATTGTAAATGCCTAAATGTTTTTTGTTGATCATTTTTTGGTTCGATTAAAAAATAAGGGAATTTTTCTGGGAAGAATCTTTTAAAACAATAACCCGTTTTCATTTTTTAAATACCTTATCTATTTTAACTTGCTCGTAAATTTTAAAATTTCCCATTTAATTTTCCGCCAACTAAATAAATTAAATGTTGGAAAAAAGGGTTCTGGAAAAATTTTTTATACAAATTTGAGTTATGGAATCACTCTAAATTTGAAAGTTTTAAACTTTTTGGGTTTAAATTAAAATTCTTTCAAAATTGTTCCAAGGGCAAATGTAGGGTTTACTTTCCCTTTCCTTAATTTTAATTTTTAAAATTTTTTTTTTTTAAAAAAGTTTTTTGTTTTTTTTGAATAATGGGTTAACCCTTTTATAAATTTCAAATTTTATAAAAATTAAGACCCAAAAACCCTTATTTTGGGTTTTTAAAATTCCTTTAATTTCCAAAAATTTGGAAATTTCTTTTGTATTTAAAAACCCTTTTTTTTGGGATATTTAAAAGGGCCTTAAATTTTTAAACCAAAATAAAACAATTTTTTTCTTTAAATTTGAAAAATAAAAAATTTTTGCATTTTGGGGCCCATTTTTAATTTGTTTGTTTTTTTTTTTTATAAACAAAGAACTTTTTGTCCGGATTTAATTTATGTTTTTTCTGGCTTTTTAACAAACATAACTTTTTAAATTTGATGGGTTTAAACCAATAGTAAACTTTTGGCGGTATTTTTTGATTTCCTTTTCTTTTTTTTTATGTAAAGATTTTTTTTATTTTAGATTATTATGTTCTTTTGCAATTCTGCAGAGTTGCTACTATGTTCCACCTTCTCTTCGTCCTAAATCTACTGTTGCAAGCCCTAAATCTACCATTGCTAGGACGCCTCCACCTGGTTTGTTGATTTCATTGACACTTCATTTTATAATTTTCTGCTGAACGATGAAGTAATTTATTAAGATCTTGCAGCTGGAATAAGCGGGAGGAAGGTTGTGGAGCAGAAATGTGCCAAGAAGTTACCAGGGACTTTGCCTAACTCAAAGCCAGCTGGCACCATTATTACATCTGCCAAAATGCATTCATCACTAAATTCAGGTATATGTTTTCATTTTTTCTCTAGATAATAAAGATTTAGTTGCTCTTTGTCTTTCTCACCTTTCTGCTTGAAATTTGTTACAGGCGTTCAACGTAGATTGGAAATGAATCGACAGGTGTGTGGGATTAGCATTTACTACCCGAGTATATATTTTATGTCGGTATTTTGTGGATTATAACATTTTGTCCCTTGGTTTCAGGATGGAGCAAATGCAAATAAGAATACTGCCAGGCAACCAAAATACCAACCACCCATAAAAAACAGTCCAAGTAAGACATTTATTCATCATCGTGTCATTTGTTCTAAGCGTTAGATTATTTATAGAAATGATTCCATCCTATTTATCATGTTCACACACTGAACCTGTGCCTTTCTAAAAGAGTATCATGTTTACACACCAAGTAGTTGCTGTGTTCAGCTTAAACAGATTATTAGTACTTGTAATAATTTATTGACCGTGGTAACTTGTCAGGAGGAATGTACATGGGGAAGGGGAGAGGCGTTGGCGACACAACTGAAAAGTTGGGAAATATGACACTTAGCACAGGAAGAGTTGGTGCACCCAAGCAGGTGCATCCACCACTACAAATGAAAGCCGGAGTGGCAAATACTAGATCCGACTTGTATAATGGAAGATCTCAAGGATATAGCAGTAAGGTGGCTGGATGACCACATTATACCCTACGGTTCTACGAAAATGTGTGCTTTTGTAAGAAAAGTCATGTTCTAAGTGTGAGTATGTTGCATGGTCTGATCTTAAAACATATAGTGGGGGGAGGGTCTAGTAATAAGTGTTTCGGGTATACTTTTTAATGGTGTTTGTCTGTCTTATTGGTCTTATTTTACTTTGTTTCTTACATTGTTGTGGGAACTTTCCTATATATATGTAAGGTTATACTGCGTGTTTGACTAACAGGGAACTTCAGTATTTTATACATGAAATGACACGGGAACATTTAGCTGATTCTTGTACGAAAGCAATTATTCAGTTATTGTGATACGACTTAGAGTCGAAAACACTCTACTAAGTTGAATACTGCCTGAAAATGATCGATCTTGAGTTATGTTAATTTTGTTAGAATTGGTGATTTGAGGAAACCACCACCAAAGTGGTCCGGTGATTGGTGTTTTTAGAGCATGTCGTGAAGAGGTTTACCTTTTTATTTGGGTCTCATAGGGTGCTACATCAGCAAAAGACAACCTTTTTAAAATACATCTTTTATCATAACACAACACAACCTCTTATTTTGAGTCTCACCACTTTCAAAATAAAACCGTTTCTCTTTTTTTGGTCCCCACTCCAATGCCACAATCCTTTGTCTTTTACTTCGTCGTCTGCAAGACAAAGGAAGAAACGACGAGGCATGGCGAGCTAGCTTCGTCGTCATATTTTATGCTCTTAGTGTGTTTAAAATTTATTCTCTTCATCTTCAACTAAATGTTTAGTTTAACTTTTGAATTAATTTTTTTTAACTTTAATCATAAATATTTTTGTTTATATTATATAATAAATGATGCAAAATATTGGATTAGGTTTTAAATTTTTTTGAAAATGATACTAATGAAAATACAACATTTAAAGCCTAATTTTTTCATATATTTCGCATCAAGTATTGTAACACACAATAAATCTATAAAAAAGTGTAGATCGATGGGAACACCTCGACTCCGGATGCCTTTTGGCATCAACCATCGTCCACCCTACAAAGAGTAGTTCCAGAAACTCTTCTGGCTTAGAGGAGTACCAACTGGAGTGAGCACGAGCCGATACTTGAACTCATGATCTTTTATTCGCAAAATCTTTTCGATGAGCCCATTGGTTGCAACACACAATAAATAGTTAAGGTCAAAGACTTAGTACTTAGGATGTGTACGTCCGATTTACCTGTTTTGCTAACCAGTGGAACTTTCGAAGCATATTTACCCCGCATTCATTGCTCATGAAAGAAACAGGAATATTTACCGAATTTCACCATGGAACAGTGAAAATATCAGAAACCAAGTGGCATGTCAAATCTAGCAAACCTATCTCATTTGGAGGATGTTTCATGATACTTGAATCACAACAAATTAGTACAGCTTGCTATTTATAGCTTCATAGTACTCCATTAGTTAGTGCTGCACAGAATCTCACATGGTGGAAATAAATGAACACGTCCCGTCGAATTTAAAGTTTGCCTGCACTACGGATTGCGAATATATTTTCTGTCGTAGTTTCAAAGGGTGCTTGTAGGGCCGTTTGAACTGATCGTTCAGTCGACATTCATGAACCGTTCAGTAAAAAGTTCGTTTATTTATTAAATGAACGAATATGAATATCATTTTACGTTCATTTAGTTAAATGAATGAGCATTAACAAAAGTCATGTCCGTTCATTAATTTATGTTCGTGAACGTCCGATTATGCACTCGTTTATATTCATTTATTTGTTTATGTTCATCTATCGTTTATTTTTATTAAATACTTTTAAATTTGGTTTACTTAAACAAAACAACACTTATATGTATATTTATAAATTTTATGTTTATTTTTCTACGTTCATTTAAGTTTACTCGTTTATGTTTGTTTAATGGCTTAATGGACTAAAATAAACCGGCATGAACAACCTTATTTTCTTAATAAACGAACATGAACATTCGCTTTGTTAAAGCCACCGTGTTCGCTTTGTTCATTAAAAAAGCGAACGAACATGAACAAGGCTTTGTCCATGTTCATTCGATTCTGCTTACAACCCTGGTGCTTGTGCAACATATAGACGCAAATGTTCTTCATTTCAGTAAAAGTAATATCATGATAGTTGCTAAACACAATTCTAATTTCATAGTATAATCAGTCCCATTGTTAGCATATGCACAAAGTGTGTGTTGTGTCTGTACCATTACTTAATCAAGATCCCACAAGCTCTGGTGTTTCTTCATAAAAAACAAATACAACACAACAGATTGCAACTTACGAACGTTGAAAAGCACTAAAAATTCATATTAAGTACACCGAAAAGGGAAGAGGAAGTCCCTCGTATCTTAAAGTTAAAGATGGACATTACAGCAAAAACAATGACATTAAGAGCTTCGGATGTCCTAAACTGCGCCTTACCATAAATAAAAGAATTCACCCTCAAGAACCGATAATGGTATGATTAGTGAAGAAAGGTTGTATATGATGTCGAAACTTGAATGACTTGAGATTTTCCGTCATGCTCTACGTTTTTTGGTTAAAATAAGACGATCTTAGATTGTTAAAGATTGTATAACTAAAGGTATTGGGTTTGTATTCTGTCCCGGTTTTGTTCCCACCATTGTTTTGCATGCACTTCTCCAAACTTTTCACGACTGCATAAAAACACAAGAAACCGAATTATACAAAGCCTATCATATTTCATAAACATAATAGCATGAATACAGTAATTCTATATCAGATATAGTAGTTAAAGAAAATATGAACAAATTACCTGAATCTAACACGCCGAAGCTCTCTAGTGCCATCAGTTAACTGTCTGATAGTAATATAAACGCCGGGTTCATCTTGCTCTATCCACTCTGACTCCATATCACTAGCATTGCTAACCGAAACCGAAGCCTCATCTCTAGAGGATGTTGTGGTCCTTGATGCCTCCATAGATGATACCTCACCTTTGGGCATACCAGCTCCGTAAGCACTGGGTCCTACATTGTAATGATTACCTCCTTGATCTGACGGAGGTTTGTAATAGTTCCTATTCCAGTCCTTGTTAATTGATGGTGTCATCATTGGGCTATCCCTTGCTGATCCGAGCCTTGAGTAGGAAGAATCTCTCTGTAGAATTTGTGAACGTTAAACTCATGCAACATTCATTGTCTCTAAACGGCAAGTTAACAAATCAGCTTATAAGTTAATAGGTCAAATAGGCCAACATTGTCTAATTTGGGTCAACCTAACCAACCCGTACACAGAGGTAAACATTTTGGCCTTAACGATTTTAACCCGTTACCAACCCGCACCCCTACTTTCGATGATAATAGATATTAATAGAAAGGTACATTACCCCATCCTCAGACCGTGAAGGCGTATTTAAAGCTTGGCAGTTGAATCTTTGAACGTTATAAAGCTCCATTATTCGGTCATAGTTCTCACCCCACCACCTCTGCGCTTGCCATTTATTAAACATCTCTCGGCTTTCATATTCAAATAATTCAAAAAATGTCAGTATTCATTATACATTGAAGTAAATTCAGAAAATGAATAAAAAAAGTCTTACTTGAATCGTATACGTTTAAGGTCATTTCCGCCATTAGCTAATGAAACAAAAGTGATTTGAACTCCAGGTTCAACCTGAGCCATCCATTCTTTAGGCTCGTCTTCGTCCTCTAACACCAAATGACCAGATTGTCGAGGGGGTTCATACCCTCCAGCTGAAAGATTAGGATCGTTGCTAGTGAAGTCCCAAGCAGGAGTAGAACTTGAGCCTGGTTTGTGTATAAGGGTAGCGACACCCCTCCTGATACGGTCTCAAAGTCAGGATAACCTCCTTGGCCTTTTTGTAGCTGCTAGGTGCTATTGGTGGCTTCCCTTTAGATGTGTTTGTAACCTTTAATACGTCTTTGATCTACACACCACAAGGCCAATCGTGAGAATAAAACTAGGAGCACTATTTTTGAAGAAATTTATCTTTTTTGAACATCGAACAAGCAATATTTATAACATAGTATGAGAAATTTGTCTACCATTAAGGGACACAAATAGGTTTATGTTTGCGATTTCAACTATTTTGCATACTTAGTTCACATGTCAATTATTTGCTATATCTATAGTTCAACCTTCTTAAACCGGTAAACACCACCTCTGCCCCCACCTCAATGGCCCCGCAACCAACGTTAGGGAAGTAAATATCAATGTCCCGTAAACAAAGGAGGTGGTGTTCTTCATTTGTGCATTCTCACCTAGTTTATTCCTCAGGTGTGCCGATTAAGGCTTTAGGTATAAACATACAGATGCGTGGAGTTAGAAAACTTTCCTAACATGTTGAGTGAGTACAACTGAATCCTCTCGTGTATGTGTAGCTTCGTTACTAACCTCAACATTTACATCTAGGCAAAACTTCTAACAAATTTCCTTCCAATGTGATGAGGAATTTGAATCCCATTATGAGAGTGAAATAGACAAATATTCAAGGGTGGTCCCAAAAGAGGACATTCGTGTGTCACTTTTCCCAACATAGGTGTCAAGTCTTTTCAATTAGATACTCCCAACCATCATTCACTCTATCAATGATACACAAGAGAACAATTCATTTGTTGCCATATGACTTTTTAAGTACATTTGGGATTACTTTACTATATTTTTATTAGAAAAGCAGAAGAATCTTCACTTATAAACTTAGTACACAAACTGTTGCTAACTAAAGATTTGGTTTTTTTAGTAGGACTTGATCATTACAAGATTTTGTTAAGGAACTGATTATTAGTACACCCCAAAAAAATTTGTTAAAAGTAGTAAACACAAAAAATACAAAGCAGAAGGACATAAAACATTGTCTTGTCCTGTTAATTAATAAAGTGGGTAAACCGCCAAAAAATGTACGGAACATAAAATATAAAATTGGATAAGTCAAAAGTAGTAAAAAGACAAGATACGAAACAAAAAAGATAAAAAAATTGTCTTATCCTGCCAATATAGCCCGTAAAAAAGGGTAATAAGTGTACATGGGGTAGCAATAGTACCACCCTTTTGGAACTTACTTTACTTTGTCCTAGGAATATAGTACTTTGATTACTTTATTTTGTTATAAGATCATGATAGGTACTGAGAGTCCAAATACACATTATGATCGAATATGTTAGTCTTGATTAACAAGCAGAATTACAAGTTTTTTAAGCATGTGTTTTGCAATGGCGAAAGTAAGAAACGACACAAACCTGACTCGATATAAACCACCCAAACAGCAAACACACTCATGAACTGGCAGTAAGCTTTATGTAAAACTTTAATGTACATAAATGAGGTAGGAATAAAAAATTATAAGCTTTTCAGAATCAGCAAGATTTTAAGACCTTGAACGTTATATTGTCTATTAGCCTGTGGTACAGATATCAACAATAAGTAAATCTATAAAATGATCCAAATTCAGTGAAGCCGCCTGTATTTACTGTTAGAACACCCATTTTAACTACCACTGTTATTTTTACTGTATTTTTTTTATAAATGGTAAATAGTTGCTATAAGCTTGCATGTGCAAACGTTCTTAAATTATACTCTGAACAATAACTTAAGTCGCTTTAGCTATATGCTGTCTACCGAAATCTAACTCCGAAGGAGAGGGACCACGCAACGAAACTAGGAAAGAAATTGACATCAAAGCAATCTATACTATATAAGAAACAAATCTCAAAGTGTTCAAAACTTCAAATATCATCCATATGGCCATATGTATGTATAAATAATCTTTTTATGTGGTACCAATAAATGTCATAAGCATGGTCTGAGCAAAAACTTGTTTTGTTTAACAAACTAGGGAAAAAAGATGCAATAAAGAAGGCTTGCAAACAGAAAAAAGCAAAGAGACTACTCCTAGTAACAGACAATTAGCCACATAGGATGAGGACAATCTTTTAAACAAAGTTTTTTTTTTTTTTTTTTTTTTTTTACATCAAATATGAGTAACTTATATAAAAGCTATATTGGTTTATTCTATGTATAAGCAAATGCTAATATTAAACCGAACCGAACCGCTTATTCAGATTTTGTTGGTTTGGTTTGGTTTCGGTTCGTTCGAATAAATAAACCGAATGTATAGACCTTATTCCGCTCGGTTCAGCTTCGATACTATTTCTGGTTCACGTTTTTCTTTTGGTTTTGTTCGGGTTTGACCGTTGTTGCTACAGTGTAAGATAGACACAAGTGGGGTAGAGATGCTAACCTGCGCCGAGAGGCTTTTGACGGCTTCTTTATTACTTGGCGTCCCACGCGCTCCCACTTCTTCTCCTTCATCTTCTATCTTTTGCTTCGAACATGTTATACACGTCAGCATTTTTATTTCTTTTTCTTTTTTGCCAAATTACAAAACTTAATTCCACTGCACATGTAAACAAAAAGAATCAAAATACTTTAGCACCTTTTATTTCAAAATGGTTACCATTAATTACAGTCTAATCTATTTTCATAATAAAGTCATTTATTAGCTACATAGCATGATTAGAGTTTATTAATGGTATCAATATTGATTACAACTATTAAATGTTGGATATTTCATTAATGCATGTAATAATGAAATAGTATTTTTTTTTTAAAAGTTAATATACGTTGATACTTTTCTTGTCGCAAGATAAAAAACACATTGTTTAAAAAAATTGTTATCGTTAAGTTTTTTTGTAAAATTGTTTCGCATCAATTAATTAACTAGTGTTTATATTTAAGTTTTATAATAATAATATTAATTAATTAACTAGTGTTTATATTTAATTTTATAATAATAATATGAAGTAAAATATAAGATATGTGACTTGCACACTTCATATTTTGATTGATACATTTTTTTTTAAAGTAAATAATTGTACATATATTACCAGATGCTTGATAAGAAAATTTATTTATATTTAGTAGTAAACAATTAGTTAAGATCAAGACGTTTAACAAAGCTAGACGAAAGAAGTAATACACTAATTGAGATATGTACCTATCAAAATAAATTCATACGCATAAGATACATGCAAAAATGACTCATTGAGATGTCATGATCATGAACAAGTTATAAACGTCTAAAAATCACATCCCATATTACATGGGTTTAAATGACTATATAAAATATAAAATATGTTATTTTGCATCATTTAAACACATAGAACATTCATTGGACCCCACAAGATTCCCAAAACTGAGATAATATTATATCCTTTAAAAATATCATTACAAAAAGCATTTTATCAAGAAAAAGAAAAGATTGAACTTATTATTTGTTGTAACTTTGAGAATTAAACTTACTTACGTATGTACAATTTCAATATGGCTTCAAATTTACTTTTTCGAAAAAGGGAGGGAATATGTTAAAGCTATACGAATCGGTTCGAATTGGGAAAATAAAACCTTGGTAGTTATGTATAGCAAAAAGAAAATGGACCACATTTTGGATAGAAACACGAAATGTAAAGAATTGTACAAGATAAGATTTTAATCTTTAAACTGTAGATTTTCCTAGTACAAACGGCAATAATGAGCCTAACATCAATCGAGTTCATAGAAATCAATTTTGTCATGACAATTTTGTTGTATCATAAATACGATAGACGTATTTCTCTAATTGATAAAACGGTGCATCATGTCATCATTAATATCGTAAAAAATTACACCAATAATACTCAATCTCGTCGAAGCGAGGTATGATCTGTTAAAGAACCACATGTAACATTTCACTTATACGTTTAATTTATTTTGTTATTAATTAAAAAATGTTATAAAAGGAAATGGAAAATTGAAGAAAACATTTTCTTGGGACAAAGGAAAAGAAATAAAGAGAAAGTGCAGTAAGTTCTCACCGGGATCAGAAATCGATTTGCTTTGCTTTACTTTACCCATTTTTAATAAAACAAAAAACCATCTTTAATAATCGATTCCAACCTTCCTTTGTCTCTTTCCGATCTTTTTACAGATCGAAAGAGACATCGTACGTAGTTATCGAGTCGTTTTGTAATCTTCGCCTAAAACTCGTCATTTAGAGTTAAAATTACAAAACGATTCAATAACTATGTACAAAGTTCTACGAGTATTATGTTACTAATGTATGCAAGTGACGTAACGCTTAAAATGGTTACATGACGGTGCCATGTAACCTTATTACTAATATCACTTGCAAAAATTAGTGACTCAATGAAAATTAGTTATTAGTAAAAAATTAAGTTAAGGTCCTTATAGAAAATAGATTTGAGTATATAGTATTAATTAATTCTTTAATTAAAAGGATCAAATAGATTTTGCTTCTGTTTGCAGCATTACCACCACTAATGACTAATGATTATACACAAATAATATTAATTAAAAAAATTAAAAAATAAAATAAAATTCATATTCAGAATCATGCATAAACTATACAAAATTACCTTCACAGTCACAAGCTCTGATTTTTGTCTCTGTATCTGCAAATATTCCTTCGTGTATAAACTTATTCACCTCAATCTTCACCTACAAATTCAAATGTATAAACATTAAAAATGTAGTGTTTTTGTATGCTTATTTGATTTCAGCGTATATTTCATAAGCTCGAATTTTCCGGCTTATTTTGAAACTTATAGGCATATAAGCTCATAAGTCTCAAAATGAGCAGAAAATCACGTAACATAGTTAACATAGCTATTTATTTTATAAAAGCGTTTGGTAACATAGCTATGTATCAGTAAGATATCGTACCAAAATAGTTTCGGTTTCGAAATTCGGCGAAATGCGGTGATATATGTTTCTCCGGTTGTAAGTTAAGAATATGTGGAGAAAAATAGTGAAGGAGACGAGAAATGAAATGAGAAGTGAGTTTGGTATTTATATAGGGGGGGAAATATTTTAAACGGGGTTTTTGGAAGTCCGTTCCGTTAGTTAACGGAAAACGTTTGTTTTTCTTTTTTTTTTAATTGTTTTGGGGAGAGTGTCTAGAATATGAGATACCTCTCTTTGGTATTAAGGAGTTACTTTTTGTGGTTAGTGTAATTATATTACTATTAATATTAATTGGCGTGTGATTGTATTACTGTGTTAAATATAAGTTACCTTTCATCACACATGTAAGAAATCAAGGGAAGTAAAGATGGAACTATTAAAGGGATGGCAAAAAAGACCGCACTTGATGACACCTGATCCTCATATCTGATTTAACTGAAAAATTCTCAAGTTGATCAGAAACAAGGATGAGGAAATCCTTAATTATGAAACCGGGGATGAGGATGGTAAAAATTTACGAACCTGAACCCGACCAGAATCTTTTTAATGTATAAGCATATATAATTTTTTTTTGTATATGCATGCTAGATTAATTTGCATATGTATATGTTTATGAGTATTGCATGATATGCATATTTATATGCATATGTGATATTAACAAATTCAAATACCTTTAAAAATATAAAATATAAACACTAACTACATGTTGCTCAACCAACATTTTGTTCAAATGCACATATATAATGCGCTTTGTTTTTATTATATATGTGATGTGTTCAATATTTATGATGCTTAAGTAGAATTGACAATTTAATTAATTAAACCATGTAGGATACACGTTTGTTGAGACATTTCAAGCGTCAAGTGCTTTATATTATTAATGAGTTTGTGTGATTTTTAATTTTTATGCTTATTTCATAAGCGTGAAATTCCCCGATTCCTCAAGAAGATGGGGATGTAAAGTAATTCACCTACGGGATGGCCAGATGGCGGCAGGGATAAGGGTAGAGAGTGGAAAACAGAGATGGGGATAGAAAATACGATGTTTTACATTTTTCGCACCGTTACCATCCCTACTAGAGTATATGTATTATCTTTTTATGGTTTGGTGGATAAATTATTAACAACAATTACAAAAAAATATCTTTTTTCTTTATGTTTTTGTTGTATATTAAAAAATAATGCATATGTCCTAAATTATAAATATTTTTATTTTTTGTTGTCAAAAAGTATTTGTTCACTTTTATATTTCAACAAAAACTTTGTGCAAATTAAAAAGAGACTTACAATTTGAGACAAAGATATTGTTTGCAGGGTTGAGTCACGTAAGCTTATTATGACACGACGAACACGAAGGGGTCTTTATGTTGAAAGTTTCACGAACAATCGTGGTTTTTTAAAGGTTATTAAACAACATGTATGTTACGTTTTCAAATTAGAGAAAGAGGAATGGATGGTGTAGTTAATTTGCGTGTATAAGTGCAACACCAATTTAAGCACTTGATATTTGAGGGAGATTGTGATGAATTTGTGATGACATAGCGTGCTTTCTCGAATCTTTGATCAAAAAAATTTCTTATGTGCTTTGTAACGATCCATATCCAAATCTTAAACCGTGTTCTTGTCATTGTATTCTCTTATCGATAGGCCGCTCTAGGCTCTAGCTAGGTTTTGTAACATAAGAAGTATTTTGATTCATTATTGACTAAGATATCTTGGATTAGACCCTCCAATAATGAGTACAATGCTAGCTATATGATTTTACACTCATTGTTCAGATTGTTTCCTTGTAAATGTAACTTCATGAGTTCATAGACAAAATTGTCACTCACTTTAGATTCAAAATGTGATATTTGATGATCGGTCCAAAGAGGAAAATATTAGATTTGACGATAGTTATTCATCCAACTATCGAAATAAGAGACTCGTTAGGAATCTTATATGTTGTTACCGAAAGACTATAGGTCAATAATTCAATATTCATTTTATTTGAACTTTCAACAAAGTCGAAACTAGTAGGGTGACTAGTTGGTGCTTAACACCCCAACCGTACCAAAATTTCCTTTATATCAATCGAACCGAATTTTATTTTCTTAATTTTGTTAGAAATTGTGTAGGGTGTGTGATGATCCCGGATATCTTACTAGAATCGTGTTGAGTTCACTTTCCGTATAAAGTATTTTGACCCTATATATGTTTGGGTTGCACGAAATCTCTATCGGGATAATTGAAGAGAACACTTTGTGTCTAGGCACAAGATCACAAAGCAAGAATAAGAGAGGAATTGTATGTATTTTTGTATGTCTTAATGAGGCTAATAGATCCGCTTATAAACAGCTTTATATGACAAGTTATGTAGTTAAAGTCGGTTGAAACCAACTTTCAACTGCTTTTCCAACAATCACATTGGTTGGGAAATTATAGGAAAAACAGACAACTTATTGGAGGGGGCTCACCGACCCCATTTTGTCATGGTCGAAAACATATTAACTCAACGAGTGTGCACTCCACACTTTTATAACTCGTATCCGAGCCGAATATGAAATCTCATTAACCTCTAGTAAATCGTCATTACCTAAATGGCCGTCGATAACACTAAATCACCAACAAATTTTTATTAGAGCAACACCCCCTAACATCGAATCCTGGGTCCGCCCCTATTCCAAGAAAACTACTCTAGAGATGGGATCATTTTAACGATTAGTCAAATTTCAACAATGCAAAGCCATTACAAATCTACAACTAGTTACCCGTCAAATTGCAATATTAAACGTTAAATGAAAATTTAAAATACATAGAATCATTACATACATGATGTTTATCAGAATATCCCAAAATGGTCGCAATGAAGATTGTGTCACTAGGGTGCTAATTCATAATACAAAGTACAAGTTATAGAAAACGACTCTAAATGAGATGTTTTGAAAAGTTGTCATTCGATAAATGAAATCAAAGTTACAAACATGAGGTCCGTATACAAGATTATATAAACGCTTCTCAATGTACTATCGAATGGTAAATACGAATGTATAAAGTCTTAAAAACATGTCATGCGACTCTATGCTCCAATCCAATGCTAATTCCTTAAGATCCTGAGATAAACATGCTAAAGTGTCAACACAAAGTTGGTGAGTTCATAAAGTTTAGTTAAATTGTAAAGTCTTTAAAGAATGTTCCCACATCAAAGGCATTGTAAATCTATGGAGTTCCAAGTTCCGCCCCTACAAAACTTGCAACTTATGTGTTCACAACCCACTGCAAAAATATAGTATGAGTAATACATAAGTGTATACAATATATGCAAGTACTTAAATGAAAATCACACAACAAAGCCTTATGCACAAACAACACATACTGGGAGTTACTTCCCAAAGACTACTGGGAGCCACTTCCCAAAGATAACTGGGAGCCACTTCCTAAAGATTATTGTCAATACATCCTAACCACTAGCAATCACGCAATAATAATTACATAGCAATAACCACACAGTAGGGTATATATTGAAATCAGAACGCGCATACTTACCAAATATGAAAACAATACATCATAGCATAAAGCATTTAGAATAATGATTCGACACATAAGCTCGACAATGTCACCGCAAAATAGAAAATTCATTCCCGAGTCAATCAAAATATAAGGACGGCATCGCCTTTGTTTGGGACACCGCTTGTGCACTTCCAAAGCAATTGAGTGTATTGATCTCGACTTTAGCCATTTTCTTCACATATTCACGTCTTTTCGTCCAAATAAGCATCATTCCAGCATTTTGCCTTCAAGAGACCTAAAAAGTGAAAAGGAACAAAATTAAGAAATAACAAATATAAAAGTGGGCGATTAAGGGCTTAAATGACCCCTTAAAAGTGTACGTTTTAAATCCTTATCAAATATCTCTACACTTGGTATTTGCTTGTCCTGAAACAAATGTGCTTTGTTAGTGCAAATATTACGATATTTAATCTATACATTCTCATTTGTTTTGTTGATAATAAACATGTAACTTGTAATACATAACATAAAATGTATAAGTTACTTGTAATTATATATTGTCTCAACACCTCTCGACGACTCAAGTCCTTGTATGCTACAACACAGTTCGTACATGTTTGTTATGTCATATGATCAAACCCCAACAAACCATTAAAACATGTTTAGTTAAATAGTTTATGTATAACAAATAGTGTTTACATATTGGGTAAATATATACATAACTAGTATGTATTATAAGGGTAATATAAATGGGTAGAAAACTTAAGTATTTGACCCATCGACCAAATACATTGAATGTAGTCAGGTAAAACCCAAAGTCCATAACCCATACCCAATGTCTAGATACATTATACCTTGGTGAGCACTCAAACGATGGACTAGATGCATTGCATCTTGTAGATACATTGAATCTACTTGGTACCCATAACCCATGACCCATACCCAATTTCTAGATACATTGTACCTTTGGTGGGCACTCAAAACCATGGACTAGATACATTGCATCTTATAGATATATTGATTCTACTTGGTACCCATAACCCATGACCCATGACCCAAAACCCATGGGTAAAAGGGAGCATCCCACGGATCCCCGATTAGATCGGACGGATCCTCGCGGAGGATCCGTGGATCCGGGGAACAAGGGCTAGTTTTCTTCTATAAATAGTGAGCCATTTCTTCATTGTTCCACACACTTTCACACATAGTTTCTCTCTATAATCAAGCTCGATGCCAATCTGTCACACCCCAAATTACTGCTTTGCAATGGAATGAAATTCGGGATTGATCATAAAGATCACAATCACAGTTATATTGAACGACCTAAAGTGTCGCTTTGAAAATAACATCGCTTGATTTAATAAAACAATCGAGTTTACAAAGTATAGGTCCCAAATGAAAATCAACTTGTGGGAAATAAGTTTGTTACATTTCAAACGATGTTTTAAAGTGCGAAACCCAGTGAGACGAGTCGTCATCGCGACTCCATGATGTGTCCAAATGCATGCCATGAAGTGAATGTCTTAGTTACCGAAAATACATTGCTAAAAGTGTCAACACAATGGTTGAGTGAGTTCATAGAGTTTATGTAAATGTTAATACGACTACCACAAGTATAAATTATATATGACAATGATGTCACAAAATGATGTTACAATTGCTTAAGACATGACACCAAGCTCGATCGATGTTCGCCCCAACAGAGTGTCTTGCCAAACAACTCAAATAATGTTTATGAAATGAAATGCATCCAGATGACTAGTTAGGATCCACCAACCCGGATGGAGGTGTCACCTCGATAGATCTATCCACTCACCCACGCTTCTAGGAAATTAACGGTTCATGCTTATGAAATGGGGACATTTAACCGGCAATGAGGTAACTTAAGCAATATAATGAATTTGACATACTTGGTAGCGTAATAAAATGGTGTGCAAGGTATTCTCCCCGTAGGTTTGAAATAAAGTAAAACTTGAATAAATCGGGCTATGAAAACTCACCGTTGTAATGATTATGATGACAAAAGTGGATACACCGAAATGTAGCGTGATACTTTAACCTTGACCTATTATGAATGATATAATACGTAATGAGTTATGATGTAATGTTATGCATGCATTTCGATGTTATTTATACCACTTGTGAATTTTGAAAAAATAATACTCTTCGTCGAAAAATACTCTTCCGACGCCTTGACCATTCTTAAATTATTTTACAAGTATTTACGCAAAATGTCATCCTACAATAGTTTCTTAATGATTTATTTCAAAATTATAACTTTTCGTCAGAAATGATGTCGTTGGAAATTTCATGAAAGTGACAAAATGGCCTCGAAAAGCTAGTCGTAAATGGTGTACGTCGAACGTTAGGAAACGAACTCAATGGTTTTGGAAAGCTTGTATCATAATCTCAAGTTTTGGCATTTAAGTTTTTATCCTAGAGATCTCGTTCATAGAGAAAATATAGGTTAAGTATGGTGATTTTGTCCAAAAGGTAGTTTAAAAGTGAATTTCGGCAAAGTTTAAGCAACCGTAGTTAATTCATTACAACTCCGCTATACAAATGGTTGGTCATTTTGGAAAATATGCTTGGTGATCTCACTTTTATTAGAAGACATCTCTTTACAAAAAGTTCTACGTCAACGTTAAAAATAGCCTTCAATATGGTCACTTGTTTATCCGTAACACTTGTCTAATAAAAATAATATAGTTTTTCTTAAATAGTAAAGTTACGGCAATTTTGTAAAAACGTGTATATTTTAGTCGTTACAAATCCGTTTTCTACGTATTATACGTCCTTAGCTTCGTATCAAAGTATACTAATATATTTTTGATAAGTCGAAATAATTTATAACGCTTAAGACTCGCTTTTGACTCGTACAAAACAAAAATAGTTTGTCAAATTTTCGGGATATATATATTTCGTCAAACTTGAAAATTCATAACTTCTTCGTTATAACTCCGCTTTAATCCGCTCAAGCCGCCACGGATTCGCTTTTAAAGTATATTTTCTAAATATCTAGGCCAAAACTTTATGTCTACAGTCGGATTTTCCAGAATTACAAAATAAGATCAGACCCTTTATACGACTTGTCAAAATGAATTTTTCTCGTGCTAAACGTATTCCAATCCCTTCAAAACAACTCCGAAGATATTATAATCCTACCATACACCTTCTTAGGGTGTCATGGGTTCCTAAACATCACCAAAACTAATATATAACAAGGGATAATTTATAGGATGACTTATATGGGTATAACTCTAAAAACAATGTAAAAATGGTATAAATATCCATAAGTCTTGCATGCTTTGCTCAAAAATGATGAAATAAATATGAAATGATAATGAAAGATGTAAAATGAAAATAGTATGCTTACTAGTTTACTTGATGAGGTGACTAGAACAAAGGATTAAACCTAAACACCCTAGGTTTTTATTTCAAAACCTTGATTTAGAGTGTAACTAAATTGTTAAAACTTGATCTTGATAAATTTTTGTGAATCTCTTCTTCACCTAAGGATGGCCGGTTTTGAGAGGAAGAAACAAGAGAGAAGAAAACTAGACTAACTTGTATTATTGTTGTGTGAAGTGTGAAAATAAGATTGAGTATAATTCTCAATATGTAAGAAGAAAATTTTTACCAACAATTAATGCACCATCCCCCCCTTGGTCGGCCAAGGGGGTAAGTATTTGTAAAAATACATTTTTTTTTTCTCTTGTTGTATATATAATTGTGTAAGTAAAAGGTGTAAGTTAAATAAGTATAAGTAAAGGTAACTTGTCTACATTTGTGAAATTAGGATAGTGTTGTCTAAAAATAAACTTTAATGGATCAAAGTAAAGTATATTGAGATCATATAAATTGTAAAAATACATTTCTTGTAAAATTTGAGTGATATAGTAATTATCGTAGTTTTTAAGAAAAGCGTCAGTAATAATATAAATTTAACGATTTATATACAAAATAAATTTAAAACACTGTGTAAACTCAAAATATTATTTTATAAACTAAATGTAAGTATAAAAATATGTCGGGATAGTTTTTGGAAGTATCGGATTAAATGTTCAAAATAATAACTTACGCGATAGCGTTTATTTAATATGAAATTTACGCGTTTAAGGTGAAATGCAAAATCATGAATGAACTAACATGATGAAAATGATGCTAATGATATGTAGACTAAATCTAGTCTATATGAAATGTCCGTGATGATATGATCATGAATTCGCAGCTAAACCATTAAGGTTACGCGAATTTGAAACTCGTAAACCTAGTTTACGGTAAATGATGAAATTGTGAAGCATGAATAATGTTTTGAAATATGCCCTGAAAATACGAGTTGTCACAGTCGTGTAGTGATTACGAACTCTCGAGTAGGTGACTCGGGGAGTGGAGTAGGGCAAGGAAGGTTTCCTTGTAGCCGAACCACTATAAATCCTCGTGTTGGTTTGTCTATCCTTTTACTTATTGCTTTACGTTTATTCTTGCATTACATTGTTTATTTTCTTTGTGGTTGATGTCTATGTTTGTGATACATATTTGGTCTTTCATATAGTCACAAACTATATTTAACACTTTACATAATATGACACGCTTGATCAAGAAAAAGCAACCGGACTAATAATGGTGAAACTTGATTTATAATGAACCATTAATCTTGCAAATCTTATGTGATATTAAGGGTTGGCCTTACATGCCGAATGCGTTAAATGCATCCTCGCTGAGATTAGCAAGTGCAATGGTTTATACTATATTTGATACACAAGTTTTAAGTTTGAAACGGAAACGTATTCACCCCCTCTGCGTTTTCACATGCTTTTTGGCCAATCAATTTATAAGTTAGGGGGCATAAAGCCATGGTTTAACATAATTTATAACAAGTATAAGCCCCGCAAAAGTCATAACAAGCACGGAAATTATATACTAGCACCTCACAAGTGGTGTTTGGATACTCTCATCTCTCGGGTGTATATGAAATATATCAAATAGAAATGGAAGATAAACACTCATTAACCGGTCCTAGTACATAGATTACTATAGGCTTGAGACCAAATCAAACATCCATTGCTTTGGCATAAGCACATAGGAAAAACTATCTAAGAGGTCTTTTAAAGGGTTGTAACATTAGGCTTACGGTTAGGGAAACAAAGGGTTTGGTTGGATAGGCGATTTAGTGGTGGCAAGTCAAAAATCTTTATGTTACAAGCATGAGAAGAATGGTGTTGCTAAGCCAAGACTCGACTCTCTAAACTCTAGATAACTTTGAAACAAACAAAAATAAATATAAAGATAGATGTAGGATGGTAGCTGATAAGGATTTAAAATGTACACTTTTGAGGGGTCATTTAAGCCCTTAATCAACCACTTTTATATCCGTTCTTGCTAATTTCGCTCATTTTCACCTTTAGGTCTCCGAAGGCAAATTGTCGGAATGACACTTATTTGGACGAAAAGGCGAATATGTGAAGAAAATGGCCAAAGTCAAGATCAAGACACTCAAGTCAGCTGAATTGAAGGTGACGGCGTCACGGTCGAGGCGACGCCGTCGCAACATGCTCCAAAATTGTGACGGCTTAGTAGCGAATTTGCTATTTTGTACTTGACGGCATCAGGATTTAAAGAGTAGGGCGTCACAACTCAGACGGCCTAGATTCAGATTATGACGGCGTCAGAAGATGAAGCCGACGGTGTCACAACCACAAGGTGACGCTGTCACAAAGTTGACGTGGTCAAGATGAAACCCTAATGGCGGCTATCCGACGGCGTCACATTTAAAGAGTGACGCAGTCGCAGTTGTAACTCTATATATAGAATTCAATTTTCGACTTTAAGAGAGGTAGTTTTGTGGAGTAAAACCTAATAACGATTTTGGTGTCTTGGGCGAGATCTTAGGGTTCTCATACCCTATTTTACAACAAGATAAGTAATTTACTTCATTGATTCAATTATGTCTTCAATTGTATGTGTATGCTTGCATGTTCACCATGTCCCATTAATTTACTTATGTGTTTGCTTAGATCTATGAAACCTAGGTATTGAATATTGATTGGTTGTCTCTTATCTTAATTGTAATTGGCCTAGGATTGCAATAGGTTATCGTTGTGTTTTAATGCTTGAGTAATCTTTGTGAACATTATTTATAATCGCCTAGAGTTGTTGTAGGCTAAAATCCTAAGATAACCTTAGAGTTAGTTTATGAATCCTAGAGATTTTGTAGGCAATAACCTTAAGGTAGTCTCAAAGAGTTAGGGAAGAAAGCATACCCTACGACCTTAGAAGACACAACGCGCTAAGAATAAGGACGTGACAATTCAACCATCAATAGGAGATAACTAGGGAGTAATAGCATCTAGGTAAACACATTTTTAATCATCATACGAGCACACATCAATTAGACATAGACTACCCCTTAGCTTAGTTAATTAGAATAGATAATAGTAGAGTAATCGGTAGAAATACCAACCCACAAATCCAATACCCCGAGATTCGTACATTTCAATTTTCTAAAAAAATATAAATAAGATAAAAAATAATTTTCCTCAACCCCAACCTTAGCGTAGTAATTTCTCACTAGCATTCCTATTCCCTTAGAGAACGATATCAATACCGAGGCTTACCCTAATACTACACTACAACGATTAGGTTCACTGCCTAGGTGGTTGAAAAACTTTCTCGAATAAAAGGAAATTTCCTTTGACCCCGAACGCGGCTTGTACGCGTATCAGTAGCCCGTATGTTTTTTTTTCATTTTTTTTTCAACACTCTTTTTTTTCCTTTTTCATACACTTTTACTCTACCATCCTCTACGATAACATCAAAATATAAGGGATTTATAGGCACATCCCTACACTTGAGTTTTTATTACTCTAACACTAATTTGACCCGAATTGAAAAGATCAAAACACTTGAGTACATTATTACGTAGATAAAGGGAATTTGAATTTAACGTTCTTTCCGGCTACCCATAAAATTTAACTTTACCCATGAGTCCTAATCGTCCCAAAATTGTATACAAAGGATATGACTCGACTTAGCAACTTATGCAAGTAACTAGATAATTGAACTAAGGGTTTAGTATGATAACAATAATACACTAAAAGTGAGTGCATACAAGGTAGGCTAAGGTGATTTGGGTGTACATTTGGGGGGGGATTGTAAACAATGCTCTTCATTGATATTTTGAAAAACCGAAACATCACGAGAACCGCGAAAAGGATAGGCTCTGAGGGGTTAACTAGGGGTATCATGTACTAAAGATGAGTACAACGCAAGAGTGTGGGGGAATTACTCAACCGATGTGGAAGAAGTAATTATAATACGGGTATCAAACAAGGGTTATCCTAATGCCTCTTATCATTTAGTTATTCCTAACTACACAAGTGTAGTCTCACTAGCGATCTCGAATGCATCACAAAACAAGTTCTAGAATCTATTATACTACCGGTACACTCTCAAGCATTAAAGGTGAATGCTTTAATTCCTACAAATCTAGGGGCGAACCTCACATTTTTGGGGTGGAATTTAAGTGGTAAAGGGTTTTTGTGCTAGTCATATAACTTCCTATCCATGAGACACTTTATTAAGACTAAAGACCCACTCCTACATGTCATGAAAAGTTTTTAATTTGGTGCTAAAATTACCATAACCGATATCTCTCATGGTTTATTACACAAATAAAATTGGACAAGACAAATAATCAAGGATAAGCATAGTTTCAAAGTTCCTGCTTTATTCTCCTCCCTACACTTAAACCGAACATTGTCCCCAATGTTCCCGAAAGTATCAAAGTTATGATAACGGAAGGTAATTAAAAGAGAAAGAAACTAGTACTCCCCTGATTAGCTCGATAGGATCCGTGTGAAGTAGTGGTTAAATTCTTCTCCAAGAAGAATGTATGTGTGAAAAGCTCATCCAATCTTATGTATCTTCTTCTTGATAAATAAAACCTGCACACTTTAAGAAAATAGACGAAAACTTCGCGTAAAATCGACGGTAAAACTATATATGACTCTACTAAACTAGGATATAATGCTTGTGGAATGGATGTTTACAAGTTTTCTGAAAAATTAAGACCTGAGAAATTCCAAAATGTGTAAGTAGCATAGAAAATGAGAAAGTTAGATAAGTGGTTTCGCCTTCCGACGCGTCAGTTGTAATCTCGACGTCAAGTTATCCCGACAAAACCGGTATGTCGCGATTTTCGAAAAATTCGGAAAAATTACACTTTTAAAATGGAAATATTCCCGCAAAACATCCATTATGACTTGATATAAGCATTTGACTCTAACAAACACACATATATATCTTTTTCAAGAATTATAATTCTCATGTTCACGTTCTTTTAAAAACGTGTGTAATCTTCCCTACACTTATCCTTTTTGTAAAATACCTTAATATGTAATTAAGACGAGGTTAAAGACAAAATAAAGCATTTTCACAAATTCAAACATGAGAATAAACAATCAATGAAAAGATATATGACACACAAACAAGCAAAAAATTAAGCATGAGTTGCCTCTCACGAAGCGCTTTTCTTTATTTATGAGTCTTGTAGCTAGACTCGAAGTCGTGCCCCTACGTACCTATGTAAGTAAGCTTATCCTCAAGAATGTCATAGGGATCAAACTTATCTTTTAAGTTCCTAGTGGTACGCTTACTTCGGTACGCCTTTTCAAACTTTTCTCCATCGGGGTCATAGATTGTCATCCTAATGTGCCATTCTTCATTACCATCACTAGGTGGTCTATCCCAATTCCACTTATGATTAGGTTTCTCACTCTCAACTTTCCACTTATTCATGACAAGACTAACGGGCAAGCTTCCTAGGAACTCGGTCATCTTCCTAAAGACGAAGGCGTCCTCGAACGGGGTTCACTTCTATATCCCTAGCCAATTCTTGGTCATGGAAAGTTGAATTACTAACAAATGCCTCTTCTAGATAGAAGGGTCGTTGGGGACCTATGAAATCCTTATTAATCCAAGGCCCATATATAGATGGTGTTTTATCTAACATGATCTCGTAGGGAATTTCTTCCTCTTTGTAGTAGATATGCTTCTTGACATCGTAAATTGACCTAGCATTCCCTTCTCCTACCACTATTTTAGACATCTTACAATCAATGATAGCACTAGCGGTAGCTAAGAATCCCCTTCCTACTAACAACGGGCATGTCGGGTCCTTATTCATGTCTACCACATGGAAATCCGCCAAAAGAGTCAATTCACCTACATGTATTACCATGTCTTTTATTATCCCTACCGGATATGCAATACTACCATCCGCTAGACCTAAGATGGTTTCCGTTGGCTCTATCTTACCTAGGTTAAGGATTCTATGGAGGGACAACGGAAGAAGATTTATGCTCGATCCTAAGTCGGCTAAAGTGTCTAAAGGTTTGGAGTTTCCAAGCCTACACGGAAGAATGAATAGGTCGGGATCATCTGAATTCTTAGGTAACTTATTTTGCACAAATGCGGACCCACGTTCTCCTAGCTTTAGTTCTTGCTCATACTTTTCTTTTAAAGCATTGTAATAAGGTGCATGAGCCAATACTTCAAAACCTGTTTTTCTTGGTGGGTTCCTTATACTCCTCCTCCATTAGGTTCGGGTTCTTGGTCGACGGTTTCTCAAGAGTTGGTTGGACCAATGGTTCGGGTCCTGGTACTTCATGAGGATCGCTTGAACACGTGTTGATGGCGTTAACCGGATGAAATTTCGGTAAAGGGCATGGATATGCACTCTCCCAAGTGAGCAAGAACATGAAGTCGATGAAATCGAATTCACTTTTGGCTTCTTTATAGTGTCACTTGGTAGTGCTCCAATTTCCGGTCATTGAAGGCTTTTAAGAGGCGCCGAGCTTGTTTGTCATCTCGCCTTATCGTTTCCTGAAATCGGCTTCAAGCTTAGTCAATCGAGTTTCTTGAGATGACATGAATCTAGACACAATTGCCTCAAGACTAGCGGAGTTCCCGGTATTTGGAGGGTTGAACCTATTAGGTGGACTAGATGAGCTTTGGGGTGGGTTTGAGTTTTGGTTCCACTTAAGGTTAGGGTGATTCCTCCATGAGGGGTTGTAGGAGTTTCCTAAGTTGTTTTGTTCGGGCTTGAAAGTGTACCAATTTTCTCCCACTCTGCCAGACGCTGCGAGGCGAGTAGTCAAAGCTTGTTCGGGAGTCTTGTGCAATCACAAGTGTCGTGCGGACCACTACACAACTCACAAGGTAGAGTGATTTTGTTCACTTGATGCGAAGACTTAGGATTTTCGTAAGAGCTCATTAGGAATTTGACTTGATCTTCAAGTTCGAGATTCTTCCGCGTGAGGTCACTAAGTTTACCACCGCCGCTTGGTCGATGGATTGCTTAGTTGAGAAGTTGACATTATCATAAAAGATTTGGACTTGAAGCCAAAGATCAATGCCGTGATGAGGGACTTTATGGAGCAAGTCCTTGCATTGAGTCCATGCTTCGTAGAGAGATTCACCTTGACGTTGTTGGAACATCAAGATTTCATTCCTAAGCTTAGTAGTTCTCACCGGTGGGAAAAATTGGGCAAGGAAATGAGTGGTGAGATCATCCCAACTTGAGATGGATCCGGCGGGAAGTCGCTCAAGCCAATTCCTAGCTTGGTCCCGTAGAGAGAATTAGAAGAGACGCAAGCGCGTGGTCTCCCGAGTAGTAGCATCAAGGTCGATGGAATTGACTATTTTAAGGAAATCCTTAAGATGCTGATTAGGATCTTCGGAAAGAAGTCCATGGAATGCACATCCGTTTTGCACCAACCGGATGGTATCGGATCGCAGGGCCGTAGTTTGAGCTTGATCGGGGAGCTCAATGGTGTTCCTATAGCCTCGATGGCTTGGTCTAGAGTATTCACCAAGAGCGGCCTCTTGGCGGGTCATTGGTGGTGGGTTGATGAACATGGTTGATTATCACCTTCCATGATGAAAAGTGATGGGATTATGAACAAAGTCACGAAGAGGGGGATAGACTATGAGGAAGCTAAAATGAGAAAATCTTACTTGATAGGAATCAAGCTAGGGAACCTAAATACTCATCATTTTGTATCAATTAAACCGCAAAACATCCGAAAACACTCGAAATGCATCAAAATGGTAAAAATATCACAAATAAGTGTTTTATGTGTTTTAAATGCAAAATATCAAAATCGGTGAAAACGATCAAATTTGCATAATTGGCGCTTTAGTCCCCAAGTTTCAAAAGTTGTCAAAACAGTCCTGGTAAATCTAAATAAAGAGAAATGTTATTCAAGGTCCCGAAATATTCTAATTTGTCAAAATGGTCCTTGAATAAATCTTTTGTAAATGGCGAAAAGGTCCCCGAACTTTCAAAATTGTCAAGTTTGGTCCTCGAAAATTTGAAATTGTCAAAACCGGTCCTTGTACTATTGAAGTTTGTCGCTTTAGTCCTTGTATCAAGTTTGGAAAATTACAGAATGGCCCTATAGTTTGGCATAATTACAACTTGGTCCTTGTCATATTAAACCTTACAAGCCTTGCCAAAATACATATGACCCCTGCCATTTCACCCTTGTGACCCCCCTGTCACAAACCTTTTTTGAACCCCAAGTCAAACAAGAAGTCAACCCAACAGTATTCCCTCCTAACTGCTTTCTTCTCCTTCTTCCACCTATGCCGCAATTCCACCTCTCCAACTCAGGTTTCAACACCTTATCTTCTCAAAATCACTCACCTCATCATTACAAACCCACCCCCCCTAGCTGTAAAGTCAAAAAGCCACAGAAGTCAAATGGTGCCACTTCCCGCCAAAACCATAAAATGGTCAAAATACTCCACACTCACCCATTGGCTAATTTCAGAGGTGGGAAACACTCTAGAGGACACGTGGATGATTTTTGAGGTATAAAAGAGGAAGAAGAAAGAGGAAGCAGTAGTAGTTAGTTTTATAAAAATTTCTTTATGTCGTTTTTTTTTTTAATCAATGTCTTAGGGTAGTTTAAATTATGTAATCTTTAGTTTTAATGATTCAAACTCAAGTTAGTTATCTTTGTAACTGCTTTGGATAATCAATTTCAAGGTTTGGTAAAGTCCATGTTCTATGTTTATCGATTGAATGTTGCGCCTCAACCTCGGACATTTAAGCTTTAAAAGCTTCTTTCTAAATTCCAATAAGCTTAAATAAGCTTTATATAGCTTGTGATAAGCTTACATTACAATTTTAAGCAAAATTGGCTCAAAGTCAACAAAAGTCAACATAAGTCAACTGTGATACCAAGAATGGGAATGGTGGTGATTTGGGGTGATGCTGTGGTACTTTGGAGTTGGAATAGACTAGCATAGAGTAGTATTGGTCTGGTTTTAGCCTGCCTCACCAGTTGGACACATGTGAGTATATGTCTCACTTTTAATTTTCAAGTTTATTTGCAGTTTTGCTTGTACTAGTATCTGTGGTCACAAACTGTTAATATCTGCTTAAATAGTTTTACTTAGGTCAGTTGGACTTGGTTTGATCATTGATACCATTGGATCGATGTTTTGATCATTTTTGTTGTATAACAAGTTTTAAAAGGGTGTTTGGATTGGAGATTTATACTGTTAGAGGGTCATGCAAGGATAGGTTTATATTGGTTCATGCTTGCTTAGCCATTTCATGATCATATCTGCCCTAGTTTGGGTCTCAACACCTAAAAAGTCAAAATTTTCTTTAAACCAATTTAACAGTTCTCGTTGGACTTTGCATAATCAAAACTTATTTTGTGTTCACATTTCATAATTACATCTTGCAATAGTCTTATTACACCTTATTACATTAATATAAGTCCTTAAATCGAAGCAAAGTTCATAAAAGTCCAAACCTTAATTTTTTCTAGAAAGTCAAAATTGCATAAAAGTAAGTTTCGCCAACATGGGAGGATTTTCATGGGATCATCTCGGGTCAATTTCAATGAAAATGGTGGTTTCGTAAACTTCACCGGTCTAATTTCTCATGGTCATTTTACATATTTTGTGATTTATTTATAACCATCAAAATGCTTCTCAATAAGTTTTAAATGCCTGTGCGAGGCATCAAACCCGCATGGGGGTTGAGCGCTTTGTATGGCTCGCACAGTTGCATCATAGCTCCACTTGGCCTCGATTTTTGGTACAACCGATCTCACCCATGTCTGCTGTGAGGTTCCAATTGGTAGTTTTAAGTTTGAGCTTATTTTTAAGCTTGTGCAATAAGCTTAAAGTTGGCCCTGTCATTGTTTTGTGCTTATAATCTCAAGTCTCAAATCTTAGCAACTTGTGATTTAGAGGATTAGGATAGTTTATTCTTGTTGCTTTTGAGTTCCTTTAGCATATCTAAGCCTCATCAGCAGTTGGTAGCTTGTTTTCTTCATTTGCTTAACAAAGTGCTTATTTCAATAAGCACTTGGTCATCAGTTCTGTTTTTCTACACATAAGCACCTGTTTTTCTAATTTTCCTAGCTTCCTAATATTATTTTAAGCATTTCCTGAATTTTTCAAATTTTTCCTAGCTTGTTTGGTATTTTTCTTAATTTTAATTAGTTTTTAAGTATTTTTAAATAGCATTTAATACAAAAAATTAGAAAAAGGTTCAAAAAAAATAATTTTTCAATTTTATTAAGTTAAGATAAATATAAAAAGAGAAAAAAGTATTTTTCCATATTTTTCTTAGTTAAATTTGTATTTTTAAATAATTTAAGTAGTTTTTAATAGTTTAAAATTCATAGAAAATAGAAAAATAATCATAAAAATACAAAAATAGTTTTGAAAATTCTAGTTTGATATTTTAGACTTTTCTAAGTGTTAATTTTATTTTTCTAGCTTTATTTCCTAATTTCTTGCATTTTAGGTAATTATTAAATAGTTAAAAATAGTTTTTAATTAATAATAATTAGATAATTAGTTATAAAAATAATTTTCCTTTTCTATAAATTTTCTTATATCATTAGGATTGTAAAAATGTATTTTTCATATTTTTAGGATTTATATTGTATAAGTTTCACGTTTTTATTTGTACATTTACGTAATTTTGTTTTAAAACGTAAGTTTTAGGTTTTAAACGTTCATCATTTTAAATATAGTGATAGCGTTTATTTAATAGATTTTATCTTTTTAACTTTCTTTAATTTGCATTTAAGCCCCGTAGTTTATGGGCTTTTCCTTAGTTATAATCATATCACAACCTTTTCCGCTCAAATCTCCCGATCACTATATCGTCGACTATTCTCGCACAAACTCGTTGGGACATAACGACCGGGAAACACTATACTCTCCCGATCTTCATTGCATTCGTGTTTGAGCGGTTTTAAGTCGATTACGGTGCGCCATTCACAAGTGGCGGGCTTGAGTAATTTAGCTTGACATTTCATGGATCAAATTTTACGCCACGGGGGGAGCAAGCTAATAGTCTTACGTTTAGCAGATTAGTGATTTGACATCACTCCTTGTTCATACCATCTTTTAAAAAATCATAAACCCAAAAAGATTTTCAGTCTTTGTTTTTTCAAAATGTTTTCCAAAAATACCAAAAATATTCATCTTAACCCTCCTACCCTCTTTAATTCTTCATTCCTTTACCCTCTATCCATTTGATTCTTCTTCTCATGGAATCTCTCGAAGACGAATTCTGGGACGAAGCTGGAAAGCTTCAGACTTTATCACAAATGTCTAGAATTCGCGTTATTCGTGAAGATCCTTTCATTCTGCGTAGGGAAATGAAAAGAGATACCGAGGTGACAAAGGACCAGGTACTTCCCTCTAATAAAGGAAGTGCTAAATACGTCCAACCTACGGTTATCCAAAGATCTAATCCTCAATTGCTCCTAAGCCGTCTAGAATTGATTCTAAACTTTCACGCTTTACGGTTAAAAGCAAACATGCGAAATCTGAGACGGTGACTCGCAAGAATGACTTGGCTAATCTTCACGCTTCTCAAGAACCGTAACCGGAGACCATAACGGAAGTGGTGGAAATTGCTAGCTCTCGAGCACACCACTTGTCCCACCTCCGGATTTTTCAAAATGTTCTTCGAGACTTGATAGTCATTCGATCACCATGTTGGTTTTGTCGTTTCTTTGAATAAATGATTCCTTCTTATAATTCTCAAATAGAATCGTTTATTCCTTGTGTCGGTTGTGGTGAGCCTCTTTATGGTTCACCACGCCGTTGGTGTACGTGTGTACAATGTGGTAATGATATCCGTAATGGGAGTTGTTTGTTTTGTGGTTCGAGGAATTCATTTGATTATGATCCTAATCGAACTCGCTTAACGACCCTCAAACTTTTCCAATTACCCACCACAACCCGACTCATCTTCATATAACCAACATTACTCTGTGAGTATTGTGGAGGTCCTCACCAAGGATTTGAGTGTCAATCCGAAACACGCTTGTCTCGAACAATTTTCGGTAACACTCGTGACTTTGGAAATAACCAAATTCCATATTATTCACACGACCACCCACAACAATCATTTTGTTGTGAGAACTGGAGGTTCCCATCTCACCGATTGTCAAACAGGAATCCATTTCCTTGTAACAATTACGACTATGCATATCACGACCAACCTCCACAAAGGCCAAATAACTCAAACTCCTCAAGAAACCCAACAAGACACTTATCTAGAGCTTCAGAGTTAGTGAAAAGAGTGAGGAGTTCAATAAAACCGCACTTCATAATGTTCCCAGTGATTTCTTGTGTATATTGTGGGGTCCTCATGATGATTATCAATGTCAACCTTCCGGTTTGACAAATCTCCACTCCCACAATGTCCCGTCATTCAAAATTCACATGAGAAATCCATGGAAGAATTGCTAGTCAAGAGCGGTGTCGCTAAAATAAAATCCCAAATTGCCTTTGAAAAATCATTGGGAATCAATTGCAAAAGAAAAGCAAATGATCTAGCTCTCAATTTCGCTTTATTCCGATGACGGTGATGATGATGATACACTTGATTCATCAAGTTCATCGATGATATCCCAAAGCTTGAGATTCCATCTCAAACAACCGCTATCACACCAAGCTCCCACTCACTCTCGACTATGGGAGACGAGCATCTTGACACTGCTCTCGAAAAGGAATCGGACGAATTCATAAAGTCTAGTGTTGAGAACCTTGTCCCAATCCCGAGAGAGTCACAGGAACTTCGATCATGTGTGATTCTATCTCCCTATTGAGTGTTCAAAGGATCATTTTGAAACTTTCTCCGATGTTAGCGAAGATTGTACTTCTCATGGAAACATCGAGTATGTTGAGGCATCACTCCCACAGTCTGATGCTGATCATCATCTTGAGGAGTTCACCGATGAACTCACTCACATCAATCCACTCTTTGATTTCGAAGTCGATCTGGGAGAGACTGAAAGTCTCATTGATAATGATCGATCACTCACTTCTTATCCCAACAATCCAAATGAGAATGTTGATCACTTTGTTCCCGAAACATTCAAAGCTACTTTCACTAATCCTCTATTTGAATTCGACTCTGAATTCACTTTAATTTCCGAGAATCCACTTTTGATACTCGATTGAGGATAGTGATGAGTCTGATGGGGAACAAGAATTCACAGATTTACATCTTGTGATTGATTCTCTTCACGAGGAGTTCGCCGGTGAACTCACTCATATCATATCTCCGCCGGAGTATGATAACTCCCAATTTGATCATGACACACCCGAGATTTGTCTTGATCACATAAGCTTAAATGATGAGATTCATAATCCTGAAATTATGGATCCCCCTATGGATGAAGATGATGAGTTAGTCATGATTTGTATCATGATTTTCTTTCTTTTCTTCATATATCCCGTGGCTTCTCCTGTTCTTCACTCCTTCGGGAATGAAGACATTATCTTTGACCCAGGCATTTCCATGTACCATTTGTGAGCCGGGTCTGTCTGTCTGTATCTCATCGGTGTGGAACTTTCACGTACTACAAATGTTTATCCAAACATCTTGAATGAAAGTCCGATGGAGATTATCTCTTCCACTTACTTCCCCATGAACCAATTAATTCGGGGTCGAGTCAAGCTAGCGACTCGGTAATCAAAAACAGTAGCTTAACATGGGTTTTCACCCGTGTACCACCCTAGTGTGGGGAGATGCCCCACATGTTGTATATAGATCTAAAAATGAATGAAAATTGTAAATATTAAAAAGAGAATAATTGTTGTGTTTCCACACTTAGCTAGGTTTATTATCTTTTACGTTCTAAGTTTCGCATTACAATGGTACTTTGAATATTGAGGACAATATTCATTTCTAAGTGTGGGGGGAAATTCGCGAATTTTGATCATAAATGTACCCTTTAGTCCCTTTTTCCCCAAAATGGCCAAATTAAAATTTTTTTTTTTAGTGGAAGTACTATGTACTAAACACAACAAATGGTAATCATCCACCATGTCTAACCCACATAAGGATTGGCTAATCCAGAGCAAACGGCTCTTGGTAAAGATATCTCAAATCCGTTGACGGCTTGCAATTTGCCCAAAATTGTATGGTATTCACCACCATATCCTTAAAAGTGAAGAGTTGGCTAGCCCGCAAGTTTATGGCTTGTGGTAAAGGCAATGGAAAAACCATAATTGGTAATCACTCACCAAAGATAATATTGATAATTTATCTAAGAGTTGGCTAGTCCGTAGAATGACGGCTTCGGTAAAGACAAATCAAATCCGTTGAAAGTCGGTGGTTTGCTCAAAATCACATGGTTATCGATGTACCATGGTTCTTACTTGAACTAAAACATTTGGCTACTCCGTAAGTAATGGCTTTTGGTAAAGAGATTAAAATCCATTATGTTTTCTCAAATCATTGCTAGGGACTAGCAATATCTCAATGTGGGGATTGATGAGTGTCTAAATACTCATCATTTTGTATCAATTAAACCGCAAAACATCCGAAAACACTCGAAATGCATCAAAATGGTAAAAATATCACAAATAAGTGTTTTATGTGTTTTAAATGCAAAATATCAAAATCGGTGAAAACGATCAAATTTGCATAATTGGCGCTTTAGTCCCCAAGTTTCAAAAGTTGTCAAAAACAGGTCCTCGTAAATCTAAATAAAGAGAAATGTTATTCAAGGTCCCCTAAATATTCTAATTTGTCAAAATGGTCCTTGAATAAATCTTTTGTAAATGGCGTAAAAGGTCCCCGAACTTTCAAAATTGTCAAGTTTGGTCCTCGAAAATTTGAAATTGTCAAACCGGTCCTTGTACTATTGAAGTTTGTCGGTTTAGTCCTTGTATCAAGTTTGGAAAATTACAGAATGGCCCTATAGTTTGGCATAATTACAACTTGGTCCTTGTCATATTAAACCTTACAAGCCTTGCCAAAATACATATGACCCTGCCATTTCACCCTTGTGACCCCTTCACAAACCTTTTTGAACCCCAAGTCAAACAAGAAGTCAACCCAACAAGATTCCTCCTAACTCGCTTTCTCCTTCTTCCACCTATGCTCGCAATTCCACCTCTCCAACTCAGCCTTCCAACACCTTATCTTCTCAAAATCACTCACCTCATCATTACAAACCCACCCCCTAGTCAGAAAGTCAAAAAGCCACGAAGTCAAATGGTGCCACTTCCCGCCAAAACCATAAAATGGTCAAAATACTCCACACTCACCCATTGGCTAATTTCAGAGGTGGGAAACACTCTAGAGGACACGTGGATGATTTTTGAGGTATAAAAGAGGAAGAAGAAAGAGGAAGCAGTAGTAGTTAGTTTTATAAAAATTTCTTTATGTCGTTTTTTTTTTTAATCAATGTCTTAGGGTAGTTTAAATTATGTAATCTTTAGTTTTAATGATTCAAACTCAAGTTAGTTATCTTTGTAATCTGTTTGGATAATCAATTTCAAGGTTTGGTAAAAGTCCATGTTCTATGTTTACTGATTGAATGTTGCAGTCTCAACCTCAGACATTTAAGCTTTAAAAAGCTTCTTTCTAAATTCCAATAAGCTTAAATAAGCTTTATATAGCTTGTGATAAGCTTACATTACAATTTTAAGCAAAATTGGCTCAAAGTCAACAAAAGTCAACATAAGTCAACTGTGATACCAAGAATGGGAATGGTGGTGATTTGGGGTGATGCTGTGGTACTTTGGAGTTGGAATAGACTAGCATAGAGTAGTATTGGTCTGGTTTTAGCCTGCCTCACCAGTTGGACACATGTGAGTATATGTCTCACTTTTAATTTTCAAGTTTATTTGCAGTTTTGCTTGTACTAGTATCTGTGGTCACAAACTGTTAATATCTCGCTAAATAGTTTTACTTAGGTCATTGGACTTGGTTTGATCATTGATACCAGTTGGATCGTTGTTTTGATCATTTTTGTTGTATAACAAGTTTTAAAAGGGTGTTTGGATTGGAGATTTATACTGTGTTGAGGGTCATGCAAGGATAGGTTTATATTGGTTCATGCTTGCTTAGCCATTTCATGATCATATCTCGTCCTAGTTTGGGTCTGCAACACCTAAAAAGTCAAAATTTTCTTTAAACCAATTTAACAGGTTACTGTTGGACTTTTGCATAATCAAAAACTTATTTTGTGTTCACATTTCATAATTACATCTTGCAATAGTCTTATTACACCTTATTACATTAATATAAGTCCTTAAATCAGCAAGCAAAGTTCATAAAAGTCCAAACCTTAATTTTTTCTAGAAAGTCAAAATTGCATAAAAGTAAGTTTTGGCCAACATGGGAGGATTTTTCATGGGATCATCTCTGGGTCAATTTCAATGAAAATGGTGGTTTCAGAAACTTCACCTGGTCTAATTTCTCATGGTCATTTTTACATATTTTTGTGATTTATTTATAACCATCAAAAATGCTTCTCAATAAGCTCTTAAATGCCCTGTGCAGGGCATCAAACCTGCACAGGGGTTGAGCCAGTTTTGTATGGCCTGCACAGGTTGCATCATAGCTCCACTTGGCCTGATTTTTGGTACAACCGATCTCACCCATGTCTCTGTAGGTTCCAATTGGTAGTTTTAAGTTTGAGCTTATTTTTAAGCTTGTGCAATAAGCTTAAAGTCGCCCTCACATTGTTTTGTGCTTATAATCTCAAGTCTCAAATCTTAGCAACTTGTGATTTAGAGGATTAGGATAGTTTATTCTTGTTGCTTTTGAGTTCCTTTAGCATATCTAAGCCTCTCATCAACAGTTGGTAGCTTGTTTTCTTCATTTGTTAACAAAGTGCTTATTTCAATAAGCACTTGGTCATCGCCTGCTTTTCTACACATAAGCACCTGTTTTTCTAATTTTCCTAGCTTCCTAATATTATTTTAAGCATTTCCTGAATTTTTCAGATTTTTCCTAGCTTGTTTGGTATTTTTCTTAATTTTAATTAGTTTTTAAGTATTTTTAAATAGCATTTAATACAAAAAATTAGAAAAAGGTTCAAAAAAATAATTTTTCAATTTTATTAAGTTAAGATAAATATAAAAAGAGAAAAAAGTATTTTTCCATATTTTTCTTAGTTAAATTTGTATTTTTAAATAATTTAAGTAGTTTTTAATAGTTTAAAATTCATAGAAAATAGAAAAATAATCATAAAAATACAAAATAGTTTTGAAAATTCTAGTTTGATATTTTAGACTTTTCTAAGTGTTAATTTTATTTTTCTAGCTTTATTTCCTAATTTCTTGCATTTTAGGTAATTATTAAATAGTTAAAATAGTTTTAATTAATAATAATTAGATAATTAGTTATAAAATAATTTTCCTTTTCTATAAATTTTCTTATATCATTAGGATTGTAAAATGTATTTTTCATATTTTTAGGATTTATATTGTATAAGTTTCACGCTTTTATTTGTACATTTACGTAATTTTGTTTTAAAACGTAAGTTTTAGGTTTTAAACGCTCATCATTTTAAATATAGTGATAGCGTTTATTTAATAGATTTTATCTTTTAACTTTCTTTAATTTGCATTTAAGCCCCTGTAGTTTATGGGCTTTTCCTTAGTTATAATCATATCACAATCCTTTTTCCGCTCAAATCTCCCGATCACTATATCGTCGACTATTCTCGACATTTCGTTGGGACATAACGACCGGGAAACACTATACTCTCCGATCTTCATTGCATTCGTGTTTGAGCGCTTTTAAGTCGATTACGGTCCGCCATTCACAAGTGGCGTGCTTGAGTAATTTAGCTTGATCGCTTTACATGATCAACCCTAACTAGCTATTCTATTCACCGCAATGCGCGAAAACTTGATACGCGCACAACGCTGCTCGGGGTCAAAGGAAACTTCCTTTTTTCGAGCAAGTTTTTCAACCACCTAGACAAAGGAACCTAATCGTTGTAGTATAGTATTAGGGTAAGCCTCGGGATTTATATCGCTCTCAGGGAATAGGAATGCTAGTGAGAAATTACTACGCTAAGGTTGGGGTTGAGGAAGATTATTTTTTTTATCTTTTTATATTTTTAGAAAATAAAAGGTACGATCTCGGGTATTGGATTTGGGGTTGGTACTTCACCGATTACTCTACTATTCTAATTATCTAATCTAAGGGGTAGTCTATGTCTATTGAAGTGTGCTCGTATGATGATTAAAGATGTGTCCACCTAGATACTATTACTCCCTAGTTATCTTTTATTGATGGTTGAATTGTCATGTCCTTATTCTTAACGCGTTGTATTTTCTAAGGTCGTAGGGTGTGCTTCTGTCCCTAACTCTTTGAAGCTACCTAAGGTTAATGACTACGAAATCTCTATGATTTATAAACTTAACACTAAGGTTATCTTTAGATATTTAGCCTATAATTCCACTAGTAACTATAAGCTAAGGTTCAACAAAGATTAATCAAGCATTAAAAACACAACGATGACTTTAAGCACTCCTAAGCCAATTACAATTAAGATAAGAGACAACCAATCAATATTCAATAACTAGGTTTCATAGATCTAAGCAAACACACAAGTAAATTAGCTTTGACATGTTAAACATGCAAGCATACACACATTCAATCAAAGACATAATGAAATCAAGGGAATAAATAACTTATCTCGATGTAAAATAGGTATTAGAACCCTAAAATACCGCCCAAGAAGGACTACAATCGCTCGTGTTTTTACCTCAAGTCTACCTCTTTAAAAGTCCGAAAATTCAAATTTATATATAGAGTTACAACTGCGATGGCGCCACCTTTTAATTGTGACGCACGATCGCCGCCATTAGGGTTTCGCCTTGGCCAAATCAACTTTGGGACGGCGTCACGTTAGGTTGTGGCGCCGCCGCCTTCAACTTCGACGTCGTTCGAGTCTAGATCTAGGCCGTCCGGGATAAAAAAGTCTTCGTGACGCCCATCGTTCAAAGCCCCGACGTCCGTGCAAAATAGAAAATTCATTCCTGAGCCGTCACAAATATAGGGACGGCATCGCCCTTTGTTCGGGACGCTGGGTGCACTTCCAAGCACTGAGTGTCTTGATCTTGACTTTAGCCATTTTCTTCACATATTCACTTCTTTTCGCCTAAATAAGCATCATTCCAAAGATTTTGTCTTAAGAGACCTAAAAGTAAAAGGAACGAAATTAAGCAAGAATCGGATATAAAAGTGGGCGATTAAGGGCTTAAATGACCCCTTAAAAGTGTACGCTTTAAATCCTTATCAGTCGTCAACAAAGACGACAATGTCGTCGCTATAAGTTAGTCAAAGTCAAAGTTTATAATGGGCTCGGTTTTTCGTCTAGCGAGCCTTTAGTGATGACATGTCGTCGCTAAAGGTTTTGGTCAAAGACATGGCCAAAGAGTTGTTTTTCGTCGTTTAACAAACCTAGAGTGACGACATCCGTCGTCGCTATAAGTGCACCGGCACGAGAAGTAAAAATTGGTGACACGTCTCCACCGATCCGTAAACTAAACCACCATATAATAGTCCTAGTTCAGTCTACCTATCGTAAGCTGATCGATCGGAGTCATCCTTGACAAGAATTGGTTTAGTATAGTAGCCAAATCTTCAAAAACATTTTATTCTAAAATGGTGTACCATCTGAGATAAACGCATTCTACCCGTTCTTGTTTTCCCAACACTCGTTCATACGGTTACAGTTGTGTTTTCTTTTTGAAGAGTTCGATGGATCCCTGGACCATGATCTACTGGTATTCCTTTAGCACGTAAGTAATCCTTTACTTTAATCCTTGTTGCATTCGATATTAACACCCTTTTAACAAGCCGTAAAAAAGAAGAATCTATTCTCTTATTATTATGACTTTATTGCTTTATATGTGCATGTACCCGAAAACTATTTTCTTACCAAAAAGGAACAGTTTTTCATGTAGGACAAAACATAATTCTAGCACTTATTCTGGTAAAATTAATTGTTCATGTTCATCCTTGATCTAGTCCGCGTCTTGTTTCTCTTTAAAATTTTAAATTTTATGAAACATCCAAAAAAATCAGTATTAACATTTGGATTTAAAAAGTTATAAGCATGAGTAAAAGTGAAAAAGTTCGATATATATTTTGGGTTAAATCTCTCATATCGCAAACTATAGCAGTATTCGCATGAATTATAATGGAGAAATAAAAACTCAATCAAAGATCACACCTCTCATATTAGTTTTTATGGTCATCTCTAAAAAAGGTTAAGGGTTTTGGATGTTGCTTATTCCAGTTGTTGTCTCATTGTGTCAGGAGAGTTGCCGAAGCTATGACTAGTGAAGTAGACAATGGCTCATGCCAAAAGACACCTGAGATCAGGTGTTCCCGTTAATTCACATCTTTTTGTGAATCACCTCCACGTTAGTGTCACGTTACTATGCAACACACCACTATCACCACCTTTTAATTTTTATCACCAAACAAAAAATATAAAAATATATCACTTTTACAAAAATACCCACAACATAACTCACACACACTCACATACAAAAAAAAGGTCACGCAGACCACCACTATGTGCAAAATCTGAAGCATGGCACGTAATGTTTGGATTGCTTTATGAAAGATCACCGTGGGAGGTGAGATAGTGGTGATCAAGGTTGTCGTGATCGCGATCCCGATCGTGAGATCGCACGATCCCACGATCCTACACTTAAAAACGATCGTGATCGTAATGGGATCGTAAATCGTAGGATCGCTCGTGATCGTGGGATCGGATCAGATCGTAGGATCGCTTACGATCCGATCCTCGCTATAACCCATTTTTGGACTTTTTCTTCTATGTGAAGCACTTAAGCCCCATGTTTGATCCAAAAGCCCAATCACAATCACTAATTCATTGTTTTTACAAATGACCATTCTGCTTAAAGTGACAGATGCATTGTAAGAAATTAGTGTTAGCATTGGCTAAATTAAGTACAAAATTATTACGATAATGACTAACAATATTTTCACGACAACTACATGCTATTTTTACCAACACACATATGATTAATTAATTTATGTTAAGTCTATGTATGTACATTTCAAACAGATAAACAAAAACTTAAACTGGTTTATTTATTATTCACCACGAAGTAAACTTTAAAGTATGGGCCTTCTTTTATTTTTAACGTTATATAGTATACAAATTGACTAAGTGTAGACTTATGCCGAGATATATATACGTAACTACACCCTATACAAAAATATACACATTTTCATAGGATCTTACGATCCCGATCCGATCCCACGATCACGATCTTCGCAAAGCAAAAACGATCCTGTAGGATCCCGATCCGACAACCTTGGTGGTGATCCACCACATCCGATAAAAAGTAGCTTGAAATGATTCATGCAAAAGAGATGTTTTCGTTAGGGGTTATGTTATATGTACCACCGCCCATCCGAAAAGGGGTAAAAGTATAAAATTTTATTTTGACCCACTCTCTCAATTTATAGTACAACATAGGTTTTATCGCTTTTTTTTTTTTTTTTTTTCGGTTTAATATTTTCGATTGGTTAAACATTATATTTTCGTGTTTATAATTTTATAATATAAATAAAATTATAAAAATATAAAAATAAATAATTAAATAAAACCCGTAAAAGTAGGAGAGGTACCGCTTGTATTTTTGAGGTCACGTTATTAATACCCCCATTTGGTTATTGATACCCCCTTTTTTTTTTTTTTTTTTTTTTTTATTTTATAATTTTGTTTATATCAAAAGTTTATAAACCTCAAAACGCGAATCAGAATATAAAGTTTAATAAGCCAAACGCTTAAAACTGCTGAATACTAATGTAAACCGACAAAACTCATATACCTTGAAAAATGGGACAAAATGGGACAAGAGGGGGGCACGGCAGAATTCTGTAGAATAAGATGACCCTTTTTGAAGGTCCTTGTAACCACCCTTTGCTAGTTTTTATGTCTCTCAATGATGACCTAGTGATGCTGTTTTTATTTCTCAGAAATAATATATTCATGCCAATAAATTGCGATAAAGATAGTAATAAATAATATAAAGGAATTACAAAAACGATTTTCTTTTTTTTTAGAACGGCATCATATTTGAAATCCGACCTTCGAGTTAAACCATTTAAACGGGCAGGCCTCGTGACCCGAACCACTAGAAGAGACCCGCGAAGGGTAACTCTTATAACTCACGGCTTCGCACTATGAGAAAACCCTGTATTTTTATCACTTGCGAGATTTGAACTCTGGGTAAAACCTCCTTCAAAGTTCAAAAGAAGTCTAGATGGCCAACTGAGCTAAGTCAGTTGAAACTTCATAAACAAATATTACGTTGATTCTAAAATGTAAGAAGAATTTGAAGATAGTCATACGTTATTGATTAGCTATAACCTTGATTGTCACATTATAGCATTGTTTTACAGTAGTTTTATACGTTGGAAAAATATATTGGAAAAGCTTGATGACATAAAACCTTGTGTACGAACGAAGTTAATTGATGGGAAGGAGCAAGAGAGAACTGTATGCTTACAGTAGAATTGTTATGTCCCATCACTTCGATCTTATTTTTCATTTACACATGCACACGCGTACGTCCACATTGCAAACTATCTTCATACAAAATACTTCGTTTCAAATCATAAATAAAATGTTAAAAGAGTATACTCTGTAAAGCAAAACTTGTTTCGTGAAATACATAGTACATATGAACGAAGTATTTGTAACTAGAGGAGAAATACCTAAGATATAACTCAAGATCACAAACACCTTAATTTATCGTAAAGATCGTGTTAGAAAATAGGCCAGGGTGATGATAATCTTAGATATCTTCACGAATCGTGTAAGGTTTGCTTTTCGTATAAAGTATTTCGACCCTTTATGTGCCTGGGTATCACGAAATCCTTATCGGGATAATTCGGGAAGAACACTTCGTTTCTAGGCACAAGAGAACGAAGCAAAACAAAAAGAACCGTGAAATTCGTATATTCAAATGAGACCAGATATGTCTGTTTATGTAACAGATAAATGTGACCCTGCAAGGGGGCGCGGCTCCGTTGACCCCCGCATCTTTGTTTGAGCGAAAACATATTAGCTAAACGAATGTGCACTTCATACTTCCCTAACTCGTATCCGAGCTTAATATGAAATTTCACTGATATCTAGTAAATCTCAATTACTTAAAATAGTTGATGACACTAAAATCACAAATAGATCGGACAATAAGAAGTAGAGAAACCACTTAAGCAACTCGGTTTTGTAGTTAAAGGAACCAATTTTGTGTTTAACTATCTATACATTAACCGGTTTTTGTGAAATAGTTTGAGTCGATTGTTAACCAAAGTTGTTGTTTTAAAAAAACAGAATATTAGAATCTAACCATACACAATATAATTACACCACAAATGTTCTGAAACACAATCGCTTCGTTAGAAAACATCTCAAAACACATGGTAGCGCTAAGCTACAAGCTAAATCTTCGAATGCTTACTAGTTCATTGTAACTTGTAAGTAATGAATAATGATTAATACTAAGTGTAATAAGAATCCCTTAAACGAACTAAATCACCCTTACCACTTTAGCTTTTTTTCTTTCCAAAATTACTTCATGACCAACACATACCCAAAAAAATAATAAAAAACACCCCCCACACACAAACAAGTATCTTCTTCCCTTTTAAATAGGTCGCTCAAACGACCCACTCCCCCCTTTTGCCTCGACCGACCGACTTCCTTCCGACTAAGTGTAACAATCGACCGACCGACATCTCCACCGACCGACCGACCCAAACCCCTTTATTACAACCAGTCTACCATCTTTCTTAACTTCTAACAAACAAATTTAGTTTGCAACAATACGAACATTAAGACTCAACGAGTGAGTCTTAATCTTACGTCTTCTAAACTTTGTTCAATTGTGAGGTTGGTCAGCATATTACTTGCCATCAATGTTTTAAAACCTGGTTTTTTCATTGACCCGGTTTAGTTGCTGATTCACTGGATTACCAGTTCAACTGATTGAACCGCCGAGTCGAACCGCTTCTATGCATATATTTACTTTTATTTTTTTCTATATTTAATATGTAATGTTGCATGATCTTATGATTTATCCGACTTTATTCCTACATTCGATTGAACCGATGAAAATGATTGAGACTCTACCGATAAATTTTGTTTTTAAGTTATCTATTTATAATAATATATCAAATATTTGCAACAACAACCAACTTACAATTTTAAGTTATAACAATTTATATTGAAACTATATTGGTTGGTGCTTCTAAAAAAGTTTATATAATTTAATATTTTTCAAAATTTTAACTAACATTATTTCTCCCAACTTCAACTTGTCAATTAAACTTAGACAGGTTGATAGAATAAAATGTTTTGTTAGAATTTTTGATAAAAAGCTCATGACTCGGCCGGGTTTTCACGCCGATCAACAAAAAACCGACGATTCAATCCGGTTATAAAAAACAAGCAAAAATCCGGTCACATCTGGCCCAATCTCCGAGCCGGTTTCCAGTTGAACCGGTCGGGTCAACACGGTTTTTAAAACATTGCTTACCATATCTAATCTAATTGTTGAAGATACAATTATCATTGTAAATCATATACAAAGGTTTAAAAAAAAAATTATTCGTCTAATCATGATTTGACGTTTGCCCGCGCATTGTTACATAAACTCAAATCAAGTAAAATGTTAGTACAAATTCAGAGGTTAAGTTTTGGATAAGTCGGACTTACAAGAAACGGGGGCTTATGGAAGATTTGGGGAACTCTGGACTAAGTGATAGTATTTTATGAATCTCCTACTAAGACAAAGAACCGTCGTTAGTCTCACCGTGGGAGGGAATCCCACGATCACCCTAATGCATAAGAGTAAGATTTTAGAGAGAATATGTGTGTATATATGTTTTTAAGTTGCAAGACATTTGCCTTGGAGGCATTTTACCTTGATTTATAGGCAAGTTTTTTGTCGTGTTCGGGATCACGAGTGCAACTCATCCTATTAACCGATAGGCTATACGGTGTTTGCCTTGTAATCATGCCCTTTAACTTGCTTTATGCTTCGTTAGTCGTGCTATGGGATTCTGGAATGTTGCCCTCGGTTGGCGAGTGGCCGCCCTTCCCTAATTAGTAGGCATATGCTTTATCCTCGATCTCACATTATATTCTTCACTTCTTTTGGTTGAATGGCGGACTTCCCTAGGCTTAGAACGAACTAAGTCTAGAGGTTAGTTTGTGCTTTTGTATCATGTTCCTCCGTGGATAGTATTTAAGCTTCGGATATCCAAGGCTAGATGTGGCTTATCTATGGATATCCGTACATGTCTAGTCGCGTCCTTTTGTTTTGTGGAAGATCGAGACTCATTCGGTTCGGGGGATACACTATACGTGATCATAAAACGCCATCCTTTAAAAAGTTGTTGTGACCATTAGCAGGGTCGTCTTATTGATTTGGGTGGCCTAGTGCGAAACTACAAATGAGGCTCCGTAAATTACGAAAAGATGAACTATTATGGAAAATTCAAAACATAATATACTTAGACATGTATAAATACTAATAAATATAACTAAATCGGAGACCCTTTCACATAATTTTAACTACATATAAAAGCAAAATGGTTAAATTTGAAAATGTTGAAAATCTTAAAATGGTCAAATGTGAGATAAAATAAAATGAATGAGTTCGAATGTTATTTTGGTAAGTTTTTAATATCGAAACCTTAATATTGAAACCTAATATAGGCAACTTTGAAAACACACGATTTGAGACATTTACTAATTCAAAGAGTTGAAAACATGGTCTGATATTAGACACTTATTTTTGGCAAGATTAGTTATTTTGAATATTTGTTATTTTTATAGCAACTCATTTATTATGATTGACCACCTTAAAAGGTAGCTATGTTAAACCCTTTTTTTTTCTTCTTATTAATGATTATTGAAACTCTGGAAGATACAATTAATTTGACAATAATGCAATTCTATAAATAATGAAAAAAAAAATTAACAAATTTTACATTATTTTTAATGTATTTTTAGCTTCCTCAGTAAGCTCTTTCCATAACTTATTTATGGAAATGGTGAATATATACAAGTTCTTTGTCACTCACAATATAAATTGTGCTTTCAAATTTCAAATCACAATGCATAATTCATATTCGATAACTTATTCATATTCTGCTATTGTTCATTTATGCAGGTTGTGATCCGCACATTGGCCACGAAATTTCACCTGCGACGACTCCGGGCTATCCAAAAGGGTAGTCGCCCTGGGATTAGTCGGCTCGCAATGTCGAGTCGGAAACACAGGCATACAAAAAAAAAGAAAAAAAAAAGAATGAGCTTTATTTATATTTATAAAGTTAAAGGGTCAAACGTAAGCTTATCCATCAATTAAATTTTTGGTTCACATTTGTTCGATGCAGTTTTCCATGTCATATCAGCCTTGCTACGGAACCGATTTTGATTTTTGTGAAGACTTGCCTGTCATATCAGTCTTATGATTGATGTTACAAAGATAAAAGTGATTTATTGAAAAATATATTTTTCTTTTGTTCATGACTATGATATTTTAACTTTGACGTCAACGTTATCATTTATCGTTATTTGTTTGTAAGATTTAGCAATATAATTTGAGCCAAACTTTGCTGGGGCATTGGACTATCTTGGCTCCACCAAAATTCTTATTTTTAAAATTTCTTCAACTCATCATTAGAAACATATGTATAGTACGTATTACATTTTACTTGGTAAATACAATAGGCATAATAGGTTTAATGTATTCGATAATTCACCAAAGAATGTTTGACATATAAACTCCAGAATAGCAATATGGTTTATAATCTTTCATTATGTTTCACGTAATCTGATATGTTTTGTCCTCGCATTCTCAAGTTTGTAATTATGTCACTAACGACATGCTTGATTTATTTTAGTTCAAATTCACTCAAGTGACTAATCGTGTGTTTATAATAGAAAATAATCAATGTCGTTAATGAGTCATTCACCATTAGTTTAGGCAAATATATAATCAAGCAACCAATATCTATATAAATGAGGACACTTTATATTTTGGGTCATAATATTCATCATGCATGCTAAATGAAGACGCGTTGATATTGGGTCGTAATTTTCTTCTATACATTGGCAGTGATTTATACATACATGTGTTTTGGCAATGATTTATACATATTATGCAAATTTAAGTTCGACAATGATTTAATAAAAATGCATGTAAATATATCACTCTAAGTTAGGCAATTATTTATACATATAATGCAAAACTTCTTATGTAAGATTAATATTCACATTAAATTGGTTGTTTGTTACAAAACTTCAGTGATTTTCTTTAATTACATCACAAAGTTAGCTATTTAAGTTGAAATAATGTCCATATATGCATTGTGTGAACGTTTACAATTTTAACATGTGATTATACAATGGTTGTCTTCAAAATTCAAATGCTTAAGGCTAGGCTTACAGGCGACCTACCACAACGGTTTTCTCTCTAGGTCGACCTACATGCGACCTTTTGCCACAACAATGGCAACCTTCATGTTTTTTTTTTCAATTTTTTTTAACAAAAAAATTAAATCTCATTAATAATATAAACTATTATAATAATTCAAATAAAATTAAAAACACTGTAATAAAAACAAACTTCAAGGGTTTAAAATGTTTCTTAATGTACCTTATTAATTACAAACGTAACTTATTAGTTATTTAAAATAAAAATAACAATAAAATCAAACTACGATGATATAAATTGTAATTATTTATTTATAAAATCATTAAAAAAAATGACTTTAGTGGCCTTTGGTTTTCTTATTCGCATTATGTACCTGCAAATTTGATACACACATTTCTTTCTTTCACGAATTTAATAAAAAAGAAAAAAAAAACAAAAAACAAAAAAACAAAAACAACTAAAAAGTTGAAGATTTTGTGCATATGTGTGTCTTCTAATCGATCGCCCAGACAATCGAAATCACAAAAAAAGTTAAAAAAAACCGTCGACAGACTCGCGACCGATAGCCCACATCAAGCTCGATCGACACACGAGTCGATCAACCGACTCACGACCGAGACTTTTTTCCCTTGTTGCGCCAACCTAATAGCATGGTGTGAACGTGAAATTAAGATAACTGAGACAATCCCTTAAAGTTTTGTCATCCAATAAATATGCATGTGAACGCGAATAAAATAAAATGATTAATATGTTCCCTCTAAAGAACAAAATTCTCTATGCGCCTTTGCTTTGCGATGACTATCAATAAAGCTTAGGGTTAAACAATTCCAAATGTGGGTGTCTGTTTGCCCAACTTTGTTTTCTCGCATGACCAAGTTTATGTTGCTTTGTCTAGAGGATATCACACAGAACTATAAAGGTATTAGTGAATCCAGTTAAAGAGTTCGGTCAAGGATGAGTCTACACCTTAAATGTCTTCTATCAAGAAGTTTTACGCGACGAGTAACGTGTATTGTTAGTTAGTATCTCATAATTGATGTATTGTTTTCTTTTTCAGTCTCACAAAATATTTTTATATGTCGTTTGATACATGTTAAAATTTTGCTTTAGAGTTGAATTATCACATATTATAACCGTCTGCAATTACATTTTGATCTTTAACGCTTATTTGGAGCGTTATACTAAACACTTACCACAATATTACATATCGCTAATTGTCACCACAGAACGACGTCATTGGCCAGCATGTACTCGCCTAGTATTTAAAAAGGCTATGAAAATTCAAACTAGACATGCATAAATACTAATGAACATAAACTACATCAGAAGTCTCTCGCAAATGATGGTGTTGTGCGGCTGTCTCATTTGCACATGCTAATCACCGCAAGTGACCACTAGGATCTGGTTACACCAAAACATGATCGAACATGAAACTCTCCACTACACTTTACACTTCTTTTAACAATGGATATACAAATAAAGAAGCTGATAATGAATCTTAAAAAGTGCATGCAAATGAATAGATATTAGGAGTGTACGGTAGATAGACAAACATCTTTGGTCACACTGACTGATTACCGGCTGTCACCGTTGACAAGTCAAGGCAGTGTTTGCACCTCGTCAGGTGTGTTTACCTGCTATTGTCGGTTGTCAGCCCACTCACCATTAGCCCTTTACTTTGTTTGCTTCTTCTTTGGTAATAATTTTTAACAACCAATAAAAATATTGAAATTAGTTGACAACTCATACATCCAATAGAATTTTTAATACAGAATAATAGTAACATATACAAACAAATGAAGTTTCTGACTCAACAAAAGACAAATGTAGTGATCTTACACACGATGGAAGTTAGATTCGGGTATACTTGTACATGTCGCTTCTATGAATATTAGCCGAATGCTAATCGCAACTACAAATAATGTGGTATTTTTTTGTCACATTAGTGTTATTTGACATATCAGCTTTCTCTCTTCAACATTATTTCAAACCATAATTTCTTTAATAAAGATAACCGAACTATAACAAAAACATACATCAAAAAACCAAAATAAAATAAATGAAAATTCGGTTGGCGAGCAACCATAACTTTGGAAAGATTGGTGGTGGCCGTCAAGAATTCAATTGAATTAATGGAGGAACGCTATCACTAATTCGGTTGGTCAACTAACCAAGTTTATTAAGATTTAGCGCTTATAAGGGGTTATCGATTGAGACCCCTAGCCCACCATCCTTCACATCATGGCTCACTCTGTTTACAGACAATGCGCTTTTTATTAAGCTCGATACATATTATCTGTCAGTTTAATACTTTTGATTTATTAAACATTATATTTTATGTTCCGTACTTTCAGTTTTATATAAACAAAATTATAAAAATAAAAAATAAATAAAAAACTGAAAAAAAATAAGGGGGTGTCACTTGTAAAAAAGAGGGGTACATATAACCTATCATATATTACAGCTGCGGCAGATTTCGTCTCAATTATCAGTATCTGGTCGGTTTCTCACCCATTTTTCATATGCTATACTGCCTTATTGCCGTTAGACATAAATATGTTTTGTTGTAGCATCGTAGGAATTCGTCGATTGGTGGAGTTTCACTTCTATGAATGTATGTCTTTTTTTTTCCATGTCAAAACTAGTGTTTAGTGTTGTTACCCTAGAGTCGTGATCATTTTAATGTTGTTTTTGTCAAATTATCAATTATAATATTGATGTAATCTTTAGGGCTGTTGTAGTTTTTAGGTTAGTTTTAAATTACGAATAATGTCACTGTAATATCTTGCATCTTGTTAACTTTGTAACTTTATTATAGCCGAAGCATTATTAGGGCAAGGGTGGGCCTCATACACAAAATGCAAGTATTTTGGTGTAAAATTTGTGTGCATTTAATTAAAATTTAGTATGGAGTACTATTTCTTTTTTTATTTTTTCTTTTTACTCTCTTTGCTTCACTAAATTTTTTACTCCATAGCCTCCGTCTCATATTAAATGTTCAGTTTGATTTTTTTTCTAATTTTTTTTTTTAATTTTGACCATAAATATTTTTTGTTGTGTTATATAATATTTGATGCAAAATATATTAATAGATTGAGTTTTAAATTCATTTCCGCTACGTATTATTTTTTATCTAATACTATATAACACAAGCACAAATATTTAAGGTTAAAGTTGTAAAAGAAATATTTGAAAAATCAAACCTGCACATTTAATATGAGACGGAAGGAGTAGTTAACACTACACCATTATGTTCAAACTCCGTCCTTAACATTTGCACATGCTCAATTCCCGAACATGTAGAGTAACTTATTGCATTAAGCTTATTCGAACTTAATTATTGTTAGAAATATTCATACAAAGCGAGGATAAGATTTCCACATGAACTTTCTTTTTCAAAAGTTTTTGCTTTGCTTTAATTGTTCTTCTGTTATATCTCGCTCAAGTGTGTACCAATAAATGTACAATTTACATGCAAATGGAACTAAAAGTCATAAAGAAATTCCTGATGGGAGAGATCTAATTTTAGATAATCTTGACCATCTTTAACAAAATTCATTTTGTACACCTAAAAAGACATGAAGTAGTTACTGGCTTATTGCATTTTACTCCCTTGAATGTATATATTACTATAACATGATTCTTTAATTTCTTTAAATATTACTCTTTCATACACTTGCAACAACTATGAAGCTTTACTTGTTCACGTTATACCATACATCTTAAACTTTTTAGGCGCACATGACATTAGAATTTACTGTTAAAATGATATCAAAACAACAACAACAACTTCTTAATCACCCAACCAACCACCCCTTAAAGTGATCATTCACTATTATTATAACATATATACAGGATGACTTGTACCCAACACTGTTCAAGCCTACAATACAAAATCAAAAGATGATAGTCCTCTAATAGGTGCTATCTACAAATACTCACACACTAAACCGTAACCCAATACAAACCCGAAATCTAAACAAGACAATGAACAAGATCAAGCGATCTTGGTACATAAACCAAACTTAAACTCAGAAACCCGGAAGATCAATATTCACTCAGAGAAACCAGAGAGATAATTTTTGTGTGAAGATGAAGTTATGAAACCCTAGATCCGTCCAAGACCTTTTATACACCTCAAGTTCCATAAAGACCCGTGAGAAATAGAAACATGACAAACAGAACCAAAACATAAAGTTAGGCATAATACATTTACACAATAGACCCTGAAGGTTCATAAGTTGGACAAGTGATGTTACTTTCAACATTTACAGATATAGAGTATGTGTAATCCGAGCTCCATGTCACCATTGATGAGGGACCGGTAGAGTACTCGAGACCAAAACAAGAACAATCGCCATGGCTAGAGATAGACTTATTCTCTTCTCTAGGTATACCAATCACTTGAACACGTTTATTCAGAGTCACCAAAATCACATAAACAACGATTTGAAGTCTAGGGTAAGACTAGCTAGCTGGTTGCTATATTTCGTGTTTATTGTTTCTTATACAATCAAGCATCAAAAACATCAACGTGATCTATGTTTAAAAACTATTTAGATCTTAACTACAAAATTTTGTTCCACGTATAAGTTCAATGAAAATCCACCCCTACGCAAAGGTTAACGACAAAGTTCAAGATCTACACAAAGATTGAATGTGAAACAAATGGTGAGAAATACCTCATGAACACCTTCAATCCTATTTTTGTATGTTCCTTCATCTCATGAAAAAAACTAACTCCGATTGAGTATTGAATTTTATTAATAAAAAATAACAAACAAAGTCGCCGAGGCATGTGACAAAATGTAACTTTTTTTGGAACTTTGTCTTGTAAGTGTATTTGAACAATTTGTGTGTTGTAATTGTATTTGCTTTAATTATTCAATGTTGAAAAAGTTTGTTGATAACCATTGAAAACATCAACTACGGTTAAAATTCTCAAAATCGATTATCGCAACAAATAATATCGTAAAAGTAGAATTTTAGTGGATACCATATCCCTTACTCATACCATACTTGGCTCAACTGAAGTTTATATTAACAAAGTCTAACAACTTTCTTTAGCACCAATTGGAATAACGAAATAACACGAAAATATGTCTTACCCATCTTCACAAAAACGCCTAATTCACCAAACGTCTAAATAAGGAGACCGAGGAGAATATAAAACTGGTTGTAATGTATCTTAGAAAAGCCAAGATTTTTTTTTTAAAATTTTATATCTACAACTTTGTTGATATGTTTGTTTCCTCCGATTTAATAAAAAATATTAATAAATCTTTGAAATTTTGTTGTTTCTCTCCATTAGTAATTCGATCCACATATGTTGTATATGTTCTAAGAGTAATTAGACCCACATACCTTCTTGTTGGTAGATTTTGGATTAGGATTCTCTCATGTTCATTTGAACATGAGAGGTAATGTTGTGCTTTATGATTGTACATTGTCCTTATTGTAAAGCATTTATTTTATTTTAATTCAAATGTACAATCATAAGAAGCACAACATTACCTCTCATGTTCAAATGAACATGAGAGGATCCCTATCCGTAGATTTTAGTTGATTTCAATCAAAAATCTATATTTTAACTTATTCACAACTCATTCGTAACTCATTCGTATGTAGCAAGCAAACATATTCAATTAGGTAATCAACACCAATTAACACTAGCTGATCTTTTATATCCGTCGATTATGTTCGTAATATAATGACATTATATCGCTTTCATCGCTTTTAATTCAAATGATATACAATATGAAAAGGTTTATATTTGGTAACTTATGAGTAATGCAGGCTACAAACGTAGTTGCGCTTGGCTTCGGATATTAAACAAACAAAACAGATGTGTGATAAGGATTTAAAGGTACACATTTGAGGGCTCATTTAAGCCTTAATCGACCACTTTATATCATTCTTGCTAATTCGTTCCTTTTCACTTTTAGGTATCTTGAAAGCAAATTGCTAGAATGATGAAAAGGCGTGGATATGTGAAGAAAATGGCTAAAGTCAAGATCAAGACACTCAAGTCTTGGAATTGCACCGACGCGCCACGATAAAGGGCAACCGTCCTCTATTTGCGACGGCTCGAGTGAAATTGCTATTTTGTACCGACGCGCCAGTTTTAAAGAGTAGGCGTAACGACTCAGACGGCTTAGATCCGATTCGAGACGGCGTCGAAGTTGAAGTCGACGGCGTCACAACCATAAAGTGACGCCGTCCTAAAGTTAACTTGCCAAGACGAAACCACAATGGCGGCGATCCGACGACGTCACAATTAAAGAGCGACGCGTCGCGAGCTTGTAACTCTATATATAGAATTCGATTTTTAGACTTTTAGGGAGGTAGAATTGTGGAGTAAAACCCCAAATGACTTTGGTTTGTCTTGGCAAGATCTTAGGGTTCTCATACCCTATTTTACAAAGAAGATAAGTTATTTATTTGCATTGATTTCATTATGTCTTCGATTGTATGTGTGTATGCTTCCATATTCACCATGTCCGGCTAATTTATTTGTGTGTTTGCTAGATCTATGAAACCTAGTTATTGAATATTGATTGGTTGTCTCTTATCTTAATTGTAATTGGCTTAGGATTGCAATAGGTCATCGTTGTGTTTTTAATGCTTGAGTAATTTTTGTGAACATTAGTTTATAATCGCCTAGAGTTATTGTAGGCTAAAAATCCAAAGATAACCCTAGAGTTAGTTTATAAATCATAGAGATTTTGTAGGCAATAACCTTAAGGTATTCTCAAAGAGTTAGGGAGAAAAGCATACCCTACGACCTAAGAAGACACAACGCGTTAAGAATAAGGATGTGACAATTCAACCATCAATAAAAGATAACTAGGGAGTAATAGTATCTAGGTAAACACATTTTTAATCATCATACGAGCACACATCAAATAGACATAACTATCCGTAGTAATAGATAATTAGAAGAGTAGAGTAATCGGTAGAGAATACTGATACGCGTACCGTTCGGGGTCAAAGGAAACTTCCTTTTCTCCGAGCAAGTTTTTCAACCACTTAGGCAGTGAACCTAATCGTTGTAGTGTAGTATTAGGGTAAGCCTCGGGATTGATATCGTTCTCTCGGGGAATAGGAATGCTAGTGAGAAATTACTACGCTAAGGTTGGGGTTGAGGAAGATTTTTTTTTATCTTTTTTATATTTTTTTAGAAAATTGAAAGGTACGAATCTCGGGGTATTGGATTTGGGGGGTGGTATTTCTAATTAACTAAGCTAAGGGGTAGTCTAATTGATGTGTGCTCGTATGATGATTAAAGATGTGTTTACCTACATGCTATCACTCCCTAGTTATCTCCTATTGATGGTTGAATTGTCACGTCCTTATTCTTAACGCGTTGTGTCTTCTAAGGTCGTAGGGTATGCTATCTTCCCTAACTCTTTGAGACTACCTTAAGGTTATTGCCTACAAAATCTCTAGGATTCATAAACTAACTCTAAGTTTATCTTTGGATTTTTAGCCTACAACAACTCTAGGCGATTATAAACTAATGTTCACAAAGATTACTCAAGCATTAAAAACACAACGATGACCTATTGCAATCCTAGGCCAATTACAATTAAGATAAGAGACAACCAATTAATATTCAATACCTAGGTTTCATAGATCTAAGCAAACACACAAGTAAATTAGCCGGACATGGTGAACATGCAATCATACACACATACAATGGAAGACATAATTGAATCAATGAAGTAAATTACTTATCTTGTTGTAAAATAGGTTATGAGAACCCTAAGATACGCCCAAGACAAACCAAAATTGTTATTAGGTTTTACTCCACAAAACTACCTCCTAAAAGTCTTAAAATTCAATTCTATATATAGAGTTACAACCGCGACGGCCACTCTTTAAATGTGACGCGTCGGATCACCGCCATTAGGTTTCGCTTGACCACGTCAACTTTGTGACGCCGTCACACCTTGTGGTTGTGACGCCGCTTCATCTTTGACGTCGTAAATCAATCTAGGCCGTGCGAGTTGTGATGCCCTACTTTTAAAGCTGGACGCCGGTACAAAATAGCAAATTCGCCATCGAGTCATCACAATTTTGAGCATGTTGCGGCCGCCTCGATCGTGTGGCCGCCACCTTCAATTCCAGACGAGCGCCGATCTTGACTTTGGCCATTTTTCACATATTCACGGCTTTTCATCCAAATAAGTGTCATTCCAAAGAATTTGCCTTCAAGAGACCTAAAAGTGAAAAGGAAAGAAATTAGCAAGAACGGATATAAAATGGTCGATTAAGGCTTAAATGACCCCTCAAAAGTGTACATTTTAAATCCTTATCAAATATCCCTACACTTGGTATTTGCTTGTCCTCAAGCAAATGTTCTTTTCGCCAATTAATTTATAAGTTGGGGTCATGAAGCATTAGTTTAGAACAATTCACAACAAGTGTAAGCCCATAAAAGTCATAACAAGCACGGAAATTACATACTAGCACCTCACAAGTGGTGTTTGGATACTCTCATCTCTCGGTGTATATGAAATATATCAAATTGAAATGGAAGATAAACACTCATTAACCGGTCCTAGTACATAGATTACCATATGCTTGAGACTAGATCAAACCTCCATCGCTTTGGCGTAAGCACCTAGGAAAAACTATCCAAGAGGTCTTTTAAAGGGTTGTAATGTTAGGTTTAAGGTAAGGAAACAAAGGGTTTGGTTGGATAGGCGATTTAGTGGTGGCAAGTTAAAAATCTTTATGTTACAAGCATGAGAAGAATGGCGTTGCTAAGCTAAAACTCGACACTCTGAACTCTAGATAACTTGAAACAAACAAACATAAATCTAAAGATAAATGTAGGATGGTAGCCCGTATGTTTTTTTTTTTTTTTTTTTTTTTTTTTTTGAACACTCTATTTTTTTCTTTTCTCTTTTTCTATTTTTTTATTTTTCTATTTTTTTGAATTTATTTTTCATACACTTTTACTCTACCATCCTCTACGATAACATCTAAATGATAGGGATTTATAGGCACATCCCTACACTTGAGTTTTATTACTCTAACACTAATTTGACCCGAATTGAAAAGATCAAAACACTTGGAGTACATTATTACGTAAATAAAGGAATTTGAATTTAACGTTCCTTCTCGTCACTTCATAAAATTTAACTTTTCCCATGAGTCCCAATCGTCCCAAAACTGTGTACAAAGGATATGACTCGACTTAGCAACTTATGCAAGCAACTAGATAATTGAACTAAGGGTTTAGTATGATAACAATAATGCACTAAAAGTGAGTGCATACAAGGTAGGCTAAGGCGATTTGGGTGTACATTTGGGGGTGGATTGTAAACAATGCTCTTCATTGATCTTCTAGAAAACCGAAACATCATGAGAACCGCGAAAAGGATAGGCTCTGAGGGGTTAACTAGGGGTATCGTGTACTAAAGATGAGTACAACGCAAGGGTATGGGGGAATTGCTCAACCGATGCGGAAGAAGTAATTATAATACGGGTATCAAACAAGGGTTATCCTAATGCCTCTTATCATTTAGTTATTCCTAACTACACAAGTGTAGTCTCACTAGCGATCTCGGAATGCATCACAAAACAATTCGCTAATACAAATAAACCGTAAAAACGTTTATTTATATTTTACGATCTTCTAATGTTTTGTCGATAACAAACGTAAAATCATTTTAACGAAACAAATAAAATACGTAAATGGTTTAAGCCAATAGTTTTCTAACACACTTACGTTTTCACATAAAACACTAAAACAAGTATAAGTGATTTTATGATTTAGTAATACATATGTACAACAACTAGTGTTTACATATTGGGCAAATATATACATAACTAGTAAGAATTATAATGGGAAAAAACTACAACCCATGGAGCATATCCATAACCCATGGTATTGACCCATACCCATTTGACTAGATGCATTGCATATATTAGATACATTGTATCTAATGAAATACCCATGGACCAACCCATAACCCATGACCCATGACCCATAACCAAAAACCCATGGGCAAAGAGGAGCATCCCACGGATCCCTAGCTTTACACTAGACGGATCCCTTAAGGGAGGGATCCGTGGGATCCGTGGAACAGTAGACATTTTCTCTCTATAAATAGTGAGCCATTTCCTCATTGTTTCTTACCCCTTTCTCACATACTTTCTCTTTGAGTTAAAAACTCTTTAACCCCAGATCCAAGTGATCTATGTATGTAGTTTTGTTTTTGTGTGATCCACTAGGTTCCTCTTAAAGGCGAGATCACCACCTTTGAAGTCAAGCAAGCTCAAGTCCATGAGTTGCCATGCTTCCTCATCATCAAGACTACTGAAGTTCTCTTGTTGATGGTTCTTTTCTTTTAAGAAGTGTAGTGTTGAAGACATTTGTGAAAGATGTCTCAAGTGTCAAGACGAAGACATTAGTGAAAGGTGTTGATCGTCCGTATTATAAGCACTTGTGAAGAGTGCTTAGAAGTCAAGACTAGAGGCATTAGTGAAGGGTGCCTAGAAGTCAAGACACAAGACATTAGTGAAGGGTGTCTTGAAGATCGAGTCAAAGGCATTAGTGAAAGGTGCCTAAGGTGTACATTCGATATGGTGTGATTCGATGTACAAGATAGATTAGTATTGGATCAAAGGATATTGTTATCCTTGTTGATATTATTATAAGGAGTAGATCTCCTTAGGGGTTAGGTGATCGGTGTAGTTGATAATGCTACACGCGTCGTTCGGGGTCAAAGGAACTTCCTTTCGTCGAGCAAGTTTTCAACACCCTAGTGCAAGAACCTAATCGTTGTAGTGTAGTATTAGGGTAAGCCACGGAATTGATATCGTTCTCAGGGGAATAGGAATGCTAGTGAGAAGTTACTACGCTAAGGTTGGGGTTGAGGAGATTATTTTTATCTTTTATGTTTTTAGAAATAGAAAGGTACGAATCTCGGGTATTGGATTTGGGGTTGGTATTTCTACCGATTACTCTATTCATCTAATTATCTAATCTAAGGTGTATGTAGTCTATGTCTAATTATTGTGTGCTCGTATGATGATTTAAAGATGTGTTTACTTAGGTTTTATTACTCCTTAATTATCTCCTATTGATGGTTGAATTGTCACGTCCTTATTCTTAATCGCGTTGTGTATCTAAGGTCGTAGGGTATGCGTTTATCCCTAACTCTTTGAAACTACCAAAGGTTATTGCCTACAAAATCTCTAGGATTTATAAACTTAACACTAAGGTACTCTTCGGATGGTTTAGCCTACAATGACTCTAGGTACTATAAGCTAAGGTTCACAAATATTAATCAAGCGTTAACTACACAACGAATGATCTATCGCAATATTAGATCATTAACAATTAAGATAAGAGACAACCAATCAATATTCAATAATTAAGTTTCATATTCCCTAAGCAAACACACAAGTAAATTAACCGGACATGGGAAACATGCAAGCATACACACAATTAATTGAAGACATAATTGAATTAATGAAGTAAAACACTTATCTTGATGTAAGATAAGGTATGGAACCCTAAAATTCTGTACAAGACAGCCTTGGTTCGGTTTAGGTTTTTACTCCAAAAGACTACACATCGATAACTAAAAATTCGGATTCTATATATAAGATTACACATGCGACGGCGTCACCTTTGATTTGTGATGCCGTCGGGTCGCCGTTATTAAGGTTTCGTCTTGGCCACGTTAGTCTTGCGACGGCGTCACCTTATGCTTGTGACGTCCGTCCTTTCGGTCTCGACGTCGTCGGATCAAATCTAGGCCGTGCGAGTTGCGGCGCCTACTCTTTTAAAATCAAGCCGTCACTTGTAAATGAGCAATTTACTCTTGAGCCGTCACAAAGTTGTCCGGCGGCGTCACTAGTTTTTCCCGACGTCGTCACCTTCAGTTCAAATGAATTGAGTGTCTCGATTCTTGACTTTGGCCATTTTCTTCAGATATTCGCGCCTTTTCGTCCGAATAAGTGTCATTCCAGATTTTGCCTTCAAGAAACCTAAAAAGTGAAAAGGAACGATATTAAGTAATAACGGATACAAAAGTGATCAAATAAGGGCTTAAACGACCCTCAAAAGGTACATTTAAAACCTTATCAAATATCCCAACACTTGGTATTTGCTTGTCCTCAAGCAAATGTGCTTTTAGCCAATTGATTTATAAGTTAGGGGTCATGAAGCATTGGTTTAGAACAATTCACAACACATATAATCCTCAAAGTCATAACAAGCACGAAATTACATACTAGCACCTCATATGGGGTGTTTGGATACTCACATCTCTCGTGTATATGAAATATAACAAGTTGGAAATGGAAGATAAACACTCATTAACCGGTCCTAGTACATAGATTACCATAAGCTTGAGACTAGATCAAACCTCCATCGCTTTGGCGTAAGCACCCAGGAAAGACTATCCAAGAGGTCTTTTAAAGGGTTGTAACGTTAGGCTTACGGTAGGGAAACAAAAGGTTTGGTGGGATAGGCTATTTGGTGGTGGTAAATCAAAAATCTTTATGTTACAAGCATGCGAAGAATGGCGTTGCTAAGCCAAGACTCGACACTCTAAACTCTAGATAACTGAAAAAAACAAACATAAATTGAAAGATAGATGTATGATGGTAGCCCGTATTTTTTTTTCATCACTTTATTTTTTTCTTTTTCTCTTTTTCTATTTTTTGATTTTTTTTTCACACACTTTTACTCTACCATCCTCTACGATAACATCTAAATGATAGGGATTTATAGGCACATCCCTACACTTGAGTTTTATTACTCTAACACTAAATATGACCCGAATTGAAAAGATCAAAACACTTGAAGTACATTATTATGCAAATAAAGGAATTTAATTTAACGTTCCTTTCCGTCATCTCATAAAATTTAACTTTTCCCATGAGTCCCAATCGTCCCAAAACTGTACAAAGGATATGACTCGACTTAGCAACTTATGCAAGCAACTAGATAATTGAACTAAGGGTTAAGTGTGATAACAATAATGCACTAAAAGTGAGTGCATACAAGGTAGGCTAAAGCGATTTGGGTGTACATTTGGGGTGGATTGTAAACAATGCTCTTCATTATTATTCCGGAAAACCGAAACATCACGAGAACCGCTAAAAGGATAGGCTCTGAGGGGTTAACTAGGAGTATCGTGTACTAAAGATGAGTACAACGCAAAGGTGTGGGGGAATTACTCAACCGATGTGGAAGAAGTAATTGAATTACAGGTATCAAACAAGGGTTATCCTAATGCCTCTTATCATTTAGTTATTCTTAACTACACAAGTGTAGTCTTACTAGCGATCTCGGAATGCATCACAAAACAAGTTCTAGAATCTATTATACTACCGGTTCACACTCTAAGCATTAAAGATGAATGCTTTAATTCCTACTAATCTAAGGGTGATCCTCAAATTTTGGGTGGAATTTAAGTGGTAAAGGTTTTTGTGCTAGTCATATAACTTCCTTTCCATGAGAAGCTTTATTAAGACTAATGGCCCACTCCTATATGTCATGAAAAATTGAAAATTTTGTGCCAAAATTACCCTAACCGACATTTTCTCATGGTTTATTACGCAAATGCAATTGGACAAAGCAAATAGTCAAGGATAAGCATAGTTTCAAAGTTCCCGTTTTATTTTCCCTCCCTACACTTAAACCGAACATTGTCCCCAATGTTCCCGAAGTATCAAAGTTATGATAATGGAAGGTAATTAAAAGTGAAAGAAACTAATACTCCCGATTAGCTCGGTAGGATCCGTGTAAAGTGGTGGTTACATCTTTCTTCAAGAAGAGCGTTTGCGTGAAAAGCTCCTTCTCATCTTATGTATCTTCTTCTTGGTAAATTAAACACACACTTGAAGAAAACAAACGAAACCTTCGCGTAAAATCGGTAACAATATATATAGGACTCTACTAAACTAGGATATAATGCTTGTGGAATGGATGTTTACTGAATTTACGGAAAATTAAGACCGGAAAATTCCAAAATTTATAAGTAGCTCGGAAAACAAGAAAAAGTAATCATTGTTTTTGCTCCTTCCTCGACGTCAGTTGCGATCTGACGCCGTCAGTTATCCCGACAAAACCGGTCTCCGATTTTATGGAAAATTATATCTTTAGAATGCGGAAAAATTTCCGCAAAACTTCCATTATGACTCGATACAAGCATTTGACTCACACATATATATCTTTTCAATAATCGTAATTCTCATGTTTACGTTTCTTTTGAAGACGTGTGTAATCCTCCCTACACTTATCCCTTATGTAAAATACATTTATATGTAATTAAGACGAGGTTAAAGACAAAATAAAGCATTTTTACAAATTTAAACATGAGAATAAACAATCACTAAAAGATACACGAGACACAAATAAAAATGAAAAATAAATACACATGGGTTGCCTCCCAAGAAGCGCTTGTTTTTGTTCGAGTCACGAGCCTGACTCTACCCTTATTTAACGGATAAAGGGGAGGTTTTCCCTACACTTAAGTTTAAGTTCGGGTGATAGTAGCGATACACACCCTTAGGGTGGAAATTTGCTACGTGAGGAGAGGGTGATGGGTGATTTATATGTTCCAAGGAGTGTGCTCCATTCATTATAACCTTACCTAATTCTATTGGTGTAGCGGGTGAATCAAATCTCTCTCCTAAAAATGGATCATCTTCTATCAACTTCAAAAGATTCTTAGTTAAGGATCCATCTTGACCTAATAAATTCGGTTTAAACCCATAATGTTTCTTGTTATCAACCATGAATGGGTGATATAAGTGTGTAAGGTCATGGGTTACTCCTATATTAGCTTTCACTCTACATGGCCTAGAGTCTACCACCTTTATCAAGCAACTACCCGGAATATTTATTTTGATGGGTGGATTGGGGCCTAATTCAATTCCAAGATTCACATCTAAAGAAGGAAAATTGGGTAAGGTTTTTGGTTGAGGCTCTGGTTCATCAAAATTAAGAACTTCCCTAGGACTAAGAGAGAGGTCATGACAACTAGTATCTAAACCTACATTCTCTAGTGGTGTTTGGTCCAAAGGTTCTACTTTTTTCGGGTAAGTTATAGGCGATGTGTGTTCCTCAAGTGATGGTAGGGCTTGTGAGCTTGGAGTTTCCACCTCATTCTCCATTATATCAAGATCTCCTAAATGTTCATTAGTATGATCTAACCCAAATACACTCCTAAGCATCTCAAATCCTTCTTTGGCCATTTCAAATTCTTGGTCCGATTCATAAGAATTGTTCTAAAAAACTTAAGTACTATGTTCTATTTTCCTAAAGGATTCCTCACGTGTGTCATATGTTTTGAAGTCTATCCCACACATGCAACTAAGTATTTCAACTCTAACCATCTCACAATCTTGTTCGGGTTTAGGTTCCATATTCTTAAAAACTAGGTCTTTTTTATCATGGTTCCTAAGGTTAGATAAATCCTCCTTATCCATTTCCTCAAGTTGTGACAACTGATGGTTTATGCTTAGGAGGCTTTTCTCAATTTTTTTCCAAATGGTCTTACTAAAAGGAGTTGATCCTAACAATGATCGTTGAATAGAAGCCACACAAGCACAAAATTTATCAAATCCATCCAACCTTACACCTGTCTCCTTTTGGATATCTCTAAGATCACTCACAAATTCATTAGAACAATAAAAGCAATCCAATCTGCGAAGTTCAATTGTTCCTCATTTGTTAATGATTCAAATGCAACTTCACTTGCCATAGCGACAAATGAAAAGTGTTTCTAACACAAACACAAAGAAGGGGATAGACTACAAGGAAGCTAAAAATGAGAAAAATCTTACTTGATAGGAATCAAGCAAGGGAACCTAAGCGCGTGGACTCCTAACTAGCTATTCTATTCCCCAACAATGCGCCAAAACTTGATAATGCTACACGCTCGTTCGGGGTCAAAGGAACTTCCTTTCGTCGAAAGCAAGTTTTTCAACACCCTAGCAAAGTGAACCTAATCGTTGTAGTGTAGTATTAGGGTGGCGGGGAATTGATATCGTTCTCTAGGGAATAGGAATTCTAGTGAGAAGTTACTACGCTAAGGTTGGGGTTGAGGAAGATTATTTTTTATCTTTTTATGTTTTTAAGAAATAGAAATGTACGAATCTCGGGGTATTGGATTTGGGGGTTGGTATTTCTATCGATTACTCTATTCGTCTAATTATCTAATCTAAGGTGTATGTAGTCTATGTCTAATTATTGTGTGCTCGTATGATGATTTAAAGATGTGTTTACTTAGGTTTTATTACTCCTTAATTATCTCCTATTGATGGTTGAATTGTCACGTCCTTATTCTTAATCGCGTTGTGTGTCTAAGGTCGTAGGGTATGCGTTTATCCCTAACTCTTTGAAACTACCAAAGGTTATTGCCTACAAAATCTCTAGGATTTATAAACTTAACACTAAGGTACTCTTCGGATGGTTTAGCCTACAATGACTCTAGGTACTATAAGCTAAGGTTCACAAAGATTAATCAAGCATTAACTACACAACGGATGATATATCGCAATACTATATCATTAACAATTAAGATAAGAGACAATCAATCAATATTCAATAATTAAGTTTCATATTCCCTAAGCAAACACACAAGTAAATTAGCCGGACATGGGAAACATGCAAGCATATACACAATTAATTGAAGATATAATTGAATTAATGAAGTAAAACACTTATTTTGATGTAAGATAGGGTATGGAACCCTAAAATACTGTACAAGACAGCCTTGGTTTGGTTTAGGTTTTTACTCCAAAAGACTACACACTGAAAACTAAAAACTTCGGATTCTATATATAAGATTACACATGCGACGGCGCCACCCTTTGATTTGTGGCCGCCGGGTCGCCGTTATTAGGGTTTCGTCTTGGCCACGTTAGTCTTGCACGACGGCGTCACCTTATGCTTGTGGCGCCGTCCCCTTGGATCTCGGCGTCATCTCGATCAAATCTGGGCCGTCGAGTTGCGACGCCGACTCGTGGTAAAGTGAGTGGTGAAAACACAATATCAGCGTATATCAAATTAACCGTAAAATTCGACAAATTAACCCTTTAGGAAAAAGGTCAACGTGCCAAACCTCACGGGTGTGATAAAAGTGATACCGGAAAAGTGATTTCCCTGGTCGTGTCCCAACGAGGTGTGAATGGAAGGATTCGTTGAGTTTCGTGATTCGAACTTGAATTGGTTTTTTAATGATTTGTTTGATTTGAATTACGATTCTACAAATTAATGAACGGGAAGGTAATTAAGGAAAGGGAACCCTAATAAACTAAAAATAAACTATCACTAAGCCTAAGGAATGATAAAACGAAGCTACACTAAGTCCTAGGGTGCAAAAACGTAAAAACCGGCAAACACCCCGAGCCATAAACGTAAACTTTTTGCAATTTAAGGGCTACGGGTGTGAAATCGATTTTCCTACGTCCTAATTGACTAAAAATAATTTTAGAAAAAGACCGGGTATTTTTTCGACTTTTAAAATAATTTATATGAATTAAAAACTAATTAACACTAATTAAATGATTAAAAATACTAAACTATTTTTGAAAAATGTGGAAAAATCACAGAAAGTACTTCAAGTATTACTGGTTCTAAGAAAATTAAAAAACGTGGGTGGTGCTTCGTAAAATAAGCAGGAAATAAGCTAGAATGAGCTTATGAGCAAAACTGTTTTAAAGGGTTAAGAGGTTTGTTTGTGCAAAACTAATGAGACAAGTCCCAAGGGCGCAGTTGGTTGAGATGTTGTGTTTGTGGTCGTGTGCTTTGAGTGGGGAGACCAAGGTTCGAATCCTGGCTCCTCACTTTTTGAAAATCTATTTTTTTTTTCAACTTTTTTCTTTTGGAACTTAAAGACACAACCAAGATGAACCTTTTGTGAAAACTTTGTAAGCCCAATCTTACGAATAAGCGTTTGGATCGCTTATTCCCAACGATGAGGACGAAAAGCCAAACAAACACACCTTGGACAGATTTACCAAACACTCTTTTGTAAAATTTTGAAAGTGAGATTAAACCATGAAACTTTTGTGAAAAACTTTTTATATAAAGCTCAACAGATAAGCTGTATGAACAACTTATTGATGCTGTTGTGAACAGAAACCAACCAGACACACCCCTTTGACAGTTTCAATGCAAATGAGCACTAAGAAAGGGTACAATAAGCAACCAACATGCATTCAAGGCATCAAAGACAGAATAGATAAGCTATCTAACCTACCATCAGCAGTATTGAACTAGAGAACTCAAAGGGAATAAGCCAATAAGCAGAAGGAAGATGCTACAGTAGGGGGGTTCCTAAGCTAACTAAGCATATATAAGCCTAAACTCTAGTGGATCTAATAAGCTATAATCACTACCAATTAAGCTAACAAAGGTTTATTTTATCCTACTTAACTAAAAGCAACTAAAGACCATTAAATAAACTAATCTAATAACCTAATAAGCTAAAGAAAGAGAAGAAAAGAACAACTAGCCTGCAGGCTTAAATCAGTTCCATATGGCTTCCTTGAGCTTATTTTTAAGCTCTGAGATAAGCTTCAAAATCAGGAATAAGCTACAATAATTGAAGTTAGCACAGGTGACTATAAGAAAAACTGATTTGGGGCCAAGTACAAGTCATATGACTTAAAAATAATTCGAGTCACCTAGTCTGTGGTGACCAATTGATGTCGCGATGCAGAAACATGAAATGGGACAAGTTCGATCTCAATTTAAACTAAGTTAGAAATCTTTGGTGATTAAAACCGAAACCAGAGTGAGTTAGGAATACAAGGACTTAAGAAAAAACAAATTTGCCAATTTTGAACTTCAAATAAGCTGAAAAATAAGCCCATAAACAACAGATGAGACTGCTGTTCTGAACAGTTTTGGAAATCACAAAAAATTCTTCTTTTAAGACGAATTGGTGCACACCTTGAGAAATTGCCCCTAGCCTATTTAAACCAACAAATTGAAGCAAATGGAAGTTTGACTTGATGAGTCGAACGGGTAAAATGTGGCTTTTGACCATTTAACAGATTAACCCAAACACCCCTTTAAGGGTGCAAATCGCTCCAAATTATTTGGAAAAACTCAAGACTTAGAAATTATTTGGATAAACTACTCTTACTAAATAGTTAATAAATTTTATAACTAAGTAATAAACACTAATGAAACAGAAATTTAAGAATGCTCTTTCATTAATAAAATAGACACTACATGGAATTTTAAGAAAACAGAAAACTTAATTAAAGACTAAGACTAGGGGTGCCTTTCATGGCTACAATCAGGTCCTATTTATACTAAACTACTGGTCTTCATCTCTTCACTTCTTGTTGTGCTTGTTTTGTGAGAGCAGTCAAGCCAAAGACTCACTTGTGCTTTCTTGAATTGATCCTAGCCATCCAACAGTTAGGTACCAGTGAGAAGTAATCTGAGCCCTCCATTGAAGCTTTTGTGCTTGGTTTGCCACAGTGGCAGACCTTGGGGAAGGGTGAGATAGATAAGTGGGTTTGGGAGTTGGGATTATTTGGGTAAAGAAGGTTAAGGTGGTTTTGGGTTGTGGTGATACTGGGTAAAGAGTTGTAATGGAGGTGGAGTGTTTGGGGAGAAGGAAAAAGAGACTTAGGGTATCTAGGGTTCTCTGTGTTTCTTGGGTTTGTGTGGGCGGGAAAACAAAGAGAAAGAAGAAGGGGGCAGGGTATTAACAGTTGACCGGGTTTGGATTGGGTTTGACTTGGGCTAATGGCTTGACCGGGTTAGGATTGGAGTTGGGTTGGTTGGGTTTTATTTTAAGGTGTAAAGGTTTTTGGGCCCAATGTGTATTTAGGGGACCAAACTTGTAATTCTGAAATTGTAGGGACCATTCATGTACTTCTGAAAAGTGATCCAAGGGTCATACTTGTGAATCTCAAATAAGTTGGGGACCATTTTTGCCAATTGTGAAATTCCAAGGACTAAACTTGACAATTTTAAAATCCAGGGATCAAAGCGTAATTTCTCAAACTTTAGAAATTTTTCACCAAAGGACTAATTATGACAACTTATGATTTTAAAAGGACCTTTGGTGACTTTTCTTTTAAAATACGTGCTCGGGGACTATTTACATCAATTTTGAAAGACGGGGACCTAAATCGCCAATTATGCAAACTTTGCTCGTTTTCATTTGTTTCAATAATTTTGCATCTGAAACATATAAAACACAGCTTTGAGATATTTTCAGATTTTATGCATTTCGAGTGTTTTTAGATGTTTTGCATAGTTCAGATTGACCAAAATGATGAGTGAATAAGCACTCATCAAATCCCCACACTAAAACATTGCTAGTCCCTAGCAATCTTTTGAGAAAACTTAATGGATTTGAGTCTCTTTACCAAAAGCCATTACTTACGAGTAGCCAAATGTTTCAGCTTCAAGAAAGAACTATGGTACATCGATAACCATATGATTTTGAGCAAACCACCGCCTTTCAACGGTTTTGATTTGTTTTACCGAGCCGTTTGCTACGGACTAGCCAACTCTTAGATAAATTATCAATATTATCTTTGGTGAGTGATTACCAATTATGGTTTTCAACCGCCTTTACCACAAGCCATAAACTTGCGGGCTAGCCAACTCTTCACTAATTAAAGATATGGTGAAAATGAACACCATACAATTTTGGGCAAATTGCAAGCCGTCAACGATTTGAGAAATCTTTACCAAGAGCCGTTTGCTCTCGGATTAGCCAATCCTTTTGTTTTTAGACATGGCGGATCGATAATCAGAATCGAGTAAGTAAAACACTTACTCCCAAAAAAATTTTGGCCAAAACGGGGAATAGGGTGGTAAAACATATGATAAAATTCGCGAGAATTCCCCACACTAGAAATGAATATTGCCCTCAATATTCAAAGTACAGCGGTTATGCCGAAACCGAGAACGTAAAGGGAAATACTACGGCCATTATTTGATTTTTTTTTTTTTTTTTTTTTTTTAGAAAACTTTTATACAATAGCGGGCAACTCCCCACACTAGGGTGGTAGAAAGTAGAAAGAAGTCGAAATCGGGTGAAACCCATATAGTGTGCTACTCGCTTTTTGATTCCCGAGTAGCTAGCTTGACTCGATCCCCGCATTCACCGGTTCATGGGAAAGTTTGTAGATCCGGACAACCAAGGATGGTATGTCCCTCCAAAATAATGTTTCAATCTATGTCCATTCACCTTGAAGTTTGGTCCGTCGGTTTGAGATAACTCGACGGTGCCATATGGAAAAACTTTGGCAATGGTGAATGGACCGGTCCAACGGGTCTTAAGCTTCCCCGAGAAGATTTTCAATCTAGAATTGAAAAGAAGGACTCGGTCACCTACGTTGAAAACGCGGTTCTTAATCTTTGAGTCATGGATCTTCTTTGTCTTTTCCTTGTAAATTAACGAGTTCTCGTAGGCTTGATCACGGAGTTCATTTAATTCATTGAGTTGAACTTTCCCTGATCACCCGGACTTAAGGTCAAAATTTACATGCTTCAAGGCCCAATAGGCTTTGTGCTCGAGCTCGATCGGAGATGACACGCCTTTCCATACAAGCTTGTAAGGTACACCGATGGGTGTTTTGTAAGCTGCACGAAGGCCCAAAGTGCATCTTCAAGTTTGTCCGACCAAGAGGCACGGTTTTCACCTGGTCCTCTCCAAGATTCTTTTCAAGCCGATTCAAACTTCCACTTGCCCACTAGTTTGTGGGTGATCTGTGATAGAAAGGCGGTGGTGACACCGTGCTTAAGCATGACTTTTGCGAATTGGTGGCTGCAAAGTGCGTGCACGCGATCACTAATGATGGCACGGGAGTTCGAAACGGGTAAAGAGAGACTTTAGAAACTTCACAACTACTCGGGCGTCGTTGGTGGGGCGCTTTCGCTTCCACCCATTTAGACAAGTAATCGACCGCCACGGTATATACTTGTTCCTCGAGAAGGCGGGAACGGACCCATAAAGTCAATGCCCCAAACGCCAAAGATCTCGCACACTTGAATGGCATTTTGAGGCATTTCATCTCTTTAGAGATGTTGCTATGACGCTGGCAAGAGTCGCAAGATTTGACGAGGTCATGGGCATCTTTGTAAATCGTGGGCCAATAGAAACCGGAATCAAACACCTTTTTAGCGGTGTAGTTCGGGCCATGATGTCCCCCCGTGGGTCCATGATGACAAGCCTTGAGAATTTCATCGGCTTCTTGGCCGTGAACACACCGTCGGATGACTTGATCCGCACAAACCTTAAACAAGTTGGGGTCGTCCTAGAAATAATGCTTAACATCTTTGAAAATTTTGTTCTTTTGTTGGGACGACATCCCTTTCACAACAAAGTTACCCGCATGATAGTTTGCAAAGTCGGCAAACCATGGAGTACTCGAATTTTCATGATGAGATACCACATTAAGAGTCTCGAGAGGAAACGTTTCATTTATTTCCTTATTCTCGAGCACACCTTGATGTGGATTTTCAAGACGAGAGAGATGATCACCGCTAGGTTCTCCGCTCCTTTTTATCACGGATAATGATATCAAATTCTTGTAGGAGGAGAACCCATCGAGCAATCTCGGCTTTGCATCTTGCTTAGCAAAGAGGTATTTGAGCCCGAGTGATCCGTATACACTATGCTTTTGGACAAAATTAAGTATGGCGAAACTTCTCGAAAGCATACACCACGGCTAGTAATTCTTTCTCCGTCGTAGTGTAATGTGCTTGAGCTTCGTCAAAGTTTTGCTAGCATAATGTATAGGCTGGAAATGTTTTGATTTTCGTTGCCCAAAATGGCACCTATGGCGAAATCGCTTGCATCGCACATAAGCTCAAATGATAATTCCCAATCGGGGCAACTAGAATTGGTGCTTGGTGAGCTTCTTCAAGAGTTTGAAAAGCTTCAACGCACTCACTAGAGAAGATGAAAGGAGTATCCTTTTCAAGAAGTCGGGTCATAGGCCGGGATATTTTTGAAAAGTCTTGAATGAAACGACGATAGAATCCGGCATGACCAAGGAAACTTCTAAATCCTTTGACGGTTGTGGGAGGAGGTAATTTTGAAATGACATCGACTTTAGCTTTGTCAACCTCAATCCCGCTCTTAGAAATCTTATGGCCAAGGACAATTCCTTCCTTAACCATAAAGTGACATTTCTCCCAATTTAGACTAAGATTCGTGTTTTCACAACGCTCAAGCATCTTGTCCAAATGGGAGAGACATGTTGAAAAGAATCCCCAAAGACCGAAAATCATCCATAAAGACTTCCATAGTCTTTTCGATCATGTCATGGAAAATGGCCATCATACACCTTTGGAGCGTCATCGGGAGCATTACACAAGCCAAAAGGCATGCGTCGGTAAGCAAATGTTCCATAAGGACATGTGAATGTGGTCTTTTCTTGATCTTGTGGTCAATGGGTATTTGGAAGTAACCCGAGAAACCATCGAGAAAACAATAGTATTCGTTTCCGCTAATCTCTCAAGCATTTGGTCCATGAAGGGTAATGGAAAGTGGTCTTCTGGGTGGCTTCATTTAACTTTCGATAGTCAATGCAAACACGCCATCCCGTAACCAATCGAGTAGGAATCAACTCGCTTTCATCATTTTCAACAACGGTAATGCCACCTTTTTGGGCACACAATGAACGGGCTAACCTAAGGACTATCCGAGATAGGGTAAATCAATCCGGCATCGAGAAGTTTTATGACTTCGCTTTGATAACCTCATGAATTTTAGGATTCACCCTTCTTTGGTGTTGAACCGCGGTTTGAAGTCATCTTCCATGAGAATTTTGTGTACAAAATCTCGGTCAATGCCCTTGATGTCGGAAGGTTCCAAGCGATGGCTCGCTTGTGTGACTTCAAAACCTTTATGAGGCGGATTTTCATCCTCACTCAAGTCTTTAGTAATGATGACGGGTGATTTATTGTCACCCTCTAAAATGCATACTCGAGATGAGGTGGTAAGTCCTTAAGTTCGACCTTGGGAGGATCATTAGATTTTTCAATCGTTTTGATTTCCTCTTTATGAAGTTCTCGAGGAGGGAGTGATGAAGGATCTTCATTGATCATCTTCTCGATGAGAAGTATATCTCCTCAATGTCGATGGGAGCGTGATCAATTTCCCATGGAATGTAATCACTAGCCAATTATGCTTCAATCTCTTCCAAAATAAAGTCACTTCCCTCAAACGGGTGAGGGAGGGAAGAGAGAGCAATGATGGGATCAACCGAGTGGGATTGCCACCGAGAATCCAAGAATTTCTTGAGAATACTCCTCCGACACAATGTCAAGGACATCAATTTTGTTGACGGAATTGTCTCCATAATTGGGGAGTATTTCGTAACTTGATTGAGATTGAAAGTAACGACTTCCTTGTTTACCCGCAAAGTGATTTCCCTTCATCAACATCGATCAATGCACGACCGTTTTTAAGAAGCACCTCCCAAGGATGAGGGGTACTCGGGATCGGCATCAAATTCGATAACAACAAAGTCGGTGGGAAATGAAACTTGCCTACTTTCACAATACATCCTCGGCTATACCTAGCGGACGAGAACTTATACGGTCCGCAAGCTCGAGGATCATACATGTAGGTGTAAGCGGAGGTAATGAAAGCTTTTTCCACATGGAATGTGGCATCAAGTTAATGCTAGCACCAAGATCGCCAAGGCGGAGCATTGAACTATGCCTTGAAAATCACATGGGATGAGAAATTTTCCGGGTCTCCTAACTTTTCGGAAGCTTTTGAGGATAACCGCCGAACAATTTTCGTTCAAAGAAGTTTTAGCCATTTCGAAATCTTTTCTTTGTTATTCAACAAATTTTTGATTGTTGGACCGAACTTTGGCATTAGAAGAAGAAGCGTCCATGAAACTAATCTCAAGTGCAAATCTTGAAAGATTTGGATAAGCTTCTCCATTTGTTGACTAGTTTTATCACGGAGCTTTTGGTCATTAAGCCTTGAAGGATAAGGAAGTGAAGGCTTAGGAATGGTCATCGAACAACGGGTTCGAATTGGAGAGTAAGACCACCGGAGATTGGACTTGTGCGGTGCCATTGGGCTTGAGTTATGCACCTTGTCCTTTGATACCTCGGTTTCTCGTTCCACATCCCTCACCGGAGAAGGATTAGGCATCGAGGGTCCCTCATAAGATTTACCACTTGGTAGCAATAGCATTCAATTCACCTTTTGGGTTGGGAATGGTATTACTCGGAAGAAACACCAAGTTGAAGCTTGATTCTTTGACTCATGAGACTAGCAATCATGCTTTCAATCTTGCTATGAGATTGATCAATTTTGTTACTAGTAGCTCTAAGCTCGGGAGTGAAATCATTCTTCAAAGTGGTAATTTGATTTTGCATGGACACCATCTTAGCTTCATTGCTTTTGATGTAATTAGCAATGTCAATGGAAGCTTGAGGAGGTTGGGCATGCATATTTTGTTGAGGAGCTTGGAATCGGTTTTGATTAAAATTTCCTTGATTTTGAAAACCTTGATTTTGATTTTGAAAATTCCGATTCTGACTCTGATTTTGATTGAACTGATTATTTCTATTTTGCACATTTTGATTGTTCTGATTTTGTTTAAACCCGGTGGTCCAAGGAAATTGTTAGAACGATAATGAGAAGGTTTTGGTCCCCTTGCGGTTGGTAGGAATTACCTCCCATATTGTAGGAACCGAGCGGCATAAACGCTCTCTTGAGTGAAGCCACCGAGGTGGACACTCAAAATAAGGGTGTGGACCACCACACGTTTCACAACTCTTGTTTACGACATTCACTTGTTGATTGTTGTTATTTTGACTCATTTTAAGTACTGGCGTTGGATATTTCTTCAATCTTTTGGTTAGAGTCGTGTATTCCGAAGATGGAAGGGTGGTAGATCTCCTTGACTTACTCCTCTACCGAGGAATCCCAATAATTGTGGTGGGCGGTCATGTTTTCAATGAGATCGTAGCACTCTTGGTTCGCCTTTTCATAAAGGTACCACCGGCGTGACATTGATCGTGTCACGATGTCTCAATGTTAACCTCGTTATAGAATGTATCTATTTGGGTGACAAGCAACATGTTGTGGTTCGGACATCGATCAATCGAAAGCTTATAGCGTTCCTATGCCTCAAATAAGGACTCATCGGGATCTTTGCCGAAAATTACCGATTTCATTCCGTAGTTTCGTCACCATCGACGGTGGAAAATATTTCGCCAAGAATTTGGAGATCATTTCGTCGAAACTATGGATTGAATTTTTGGGAAGACGATCAAACCATGCGGTGGCATGAAGCGTCAAGGAAGATGGAAAGAGGTATAGCGAAGGCGTCATCGGTGACCCCATTTTGCTTCATACTTTGGGTGACGATGAGAAATTTGTCGAGATGCTTGTTGGCATCGTCACCCGGTGATCCGTGAAATTGGCAAAACTTTGGACTTGTTGAATCATGTGATGCTTAAGTCCAAAATCCGTAACCTCGATGTTGACCGGGGCAATTGGACCGCCCGCCCATCCATCGTGGGTTGGCAAAGCTCCTCCATCGTTCGGAGATCGGGAGCTTGATTTTGTGGACCGAGTTGTTGGACTTGAGGTCCATTCCCTAGGTTATGTGTCATTGTGATTTGTTCGACCATGCGTATCTCGAACGCTTTGCTTGGTTACGATTCGTCTACGAGCTTGCGGAAAGTCATGCACTTCCAAAACAACACTTTCAATTAAAAAGACCGAGGCAAAACAACGGTGAACTTAAACCAATAATCCCACGAAATGATCACTTCTATAAGTAAAACGCACAAAGGAGCGGAGACTTTGTAGGTCGTATGACTTATTAAAACCCGTCTCTTTTCAACCGCAATTTAATGTCGGTAGTCCTTATACCCTCACATAGTTTGTTAAACCGATAAAGTAAACCAAAACACGAAGCGACACAAAGGCAAGTTTTAAATCTTTAGTTCGGGAACTTATAATGATAACACCTCAGTTGAGAATGTTATATTGATTGTGTCTTCTATTTATTTAAAACAACAAGCAAAAATCTTTTTGTATTTTTAATCTTTTACATATATATACAAAGAAAAGAAAAATATTTTTGTATTTTTGTATTTTATAAAAAACAATAACTTCACGAAGAAGGTTCTTCAAGTCACTAATCGCAAAAACTTCACGATATTGTCGCAACACACCTCCCCGGCAGCGGCGCCAAAATTTGACTCGTGGTAAAGTGAGTGGTGAAAAACACAATATCAACGTATATCAAATTAACCGTAAAATTCGACAAATTAACCCTTTAGGAAAAAGGTCAACGTGCCAAACCTCACGGGTGTGATAAAAGTGATACCGGAAAAGTGATTTCCCGGGTCGTGTCCCAACGAGGTGTGAATGGAAGGATTCGTTGAGTTTCGTGATTCGAACTTGAATTGGTTTTTTAATGATTTGTTTGATTTGAATTACGATTCTACAAATTAATGAACGTGAAGGTAATTAAGGAAAGGGAACCATAATAAACTAAAAATAAACTATCACTAAGCCTAAGGAATGATAAAACGAAGCTACACTAAGTCCTAGGGTGCAAAACGTAAAACGTAAAAGCCAAGCAAACACCAGGAGCCATAAGCGTAAAATTTTTGCAATTTAAGGGCTACGGTGTGAAATCGATTTTCCTCGTCCTAATTGACTAAAATAATTTTAGAAAAAGACCGGTATTTTTTCGACTTTTAAAATAATTTATATGAATTAAAACTAATTAACACTAATTAAATGATTAAAATACTAAACTATTTTTGAAAAATGTGGAAAAATCACGAAAGTACTTCAAGTATTCTCGGTTCTAAGAAAATTAAAAAGCGTGGGTGGTGCTTTGTAAAATAAGCAGGAAATAAGCTAGAATGAGCTTATGAGCAAAACTGTTTTAAAGGGTTAAGAGGTTTGTTTGTGCAAAACTAATGAGACAAGTCCCAAGGGCGCAGTTGGTTGAGATGTTGTGTTTGTGGTCGTGTGCTTTGAGTGGGGAGACCAAGGTTCGAATCCTGGCTCCTCACTTTTTGAAAATCTATTTTTTTTTTCAACTTTTTTCTTTTGGAACTTAAAGACACAACCAAGATGAACCTTTTTTGTGAAAACTTTGTAAGTCCAATCTTCTGAATAAGCAGTTTGGACTGCTTATTCCCAACAATGGGGACAGAAAGCCAAACAAACACACCTTGGACAGATTTACCAAACACTCTTTTGTAAAATTTTGAAAGTGAGATTAAACCATGAAACTTTTGTGAAAAACTTTTTATATAAAGCTCAACAGATAAGCTGTATGAACAACTTATTGATCTTTGTTGTGACGAGAAACCAACCGACACACCCTTTGACGCTTTCAATGCAAATGAGCACTAAGAAAGGGTACAATAAGCAACCAACATGCATTCAAGGCATCAAAGATGTAATAGATAAGCTATCTAACCTACCATCGCTAGAGATTGAACTAGAGAACTCAAAGGGAATAAGCCAATAGCGTAAGGAAGATGCTACAGTAGGGGGGTTCCTAAGCTAACTAAGCATATATAAGCCTAAACTCTAGTGGATCTAATAAGCTATAATCACTACCAATTAAGCTAACAAAGGTTTATTTTATCCTACTTAACTAAAAGCAACTAAAGACCATTAAATAAACTAATCTAACAACCTAATAAGCTAAAGAAAGAGAAGAAAAGAACAACTAGCTCAGTGCTTAAATCGCCCATATGGCTTCCTTGAGCTTATTTTTAAGCTCTGAGATAAGCTTCAAAATCAGGAATAAGCTACAATAATTGAAGTTAGCACAGGTGACTATAAGAAAAACTGATTTGGGGCCAAGTACAAGCTGTTAACAGCTTAAAAATAAGCTGAGTCAGCTAGCTGTGGTGACCCACTGATGTGCTGATGCAGAAAACATGAAATGGGACAAGTTTGGATCTTAATTTAAACTAAGTTAGAGAAATCTTTGGTGATTAAAACTGAAACCAGAGTGAGTTGGGAATACAAGGACTTAAGAAAAAACAAATTTGCCAATTTGGAACTTCAAATAAGCTGAAAAATAAGCCCATAAACAACAGATGATGAGCTGCTCGAATCAGCTTTGGAAATCACAAAAAATTCTTCTTTTAAGCCGAATTGGTGCACACCTTGAGAAATTGCCCCTAGCCTATTTAAACCAACAAATTGAAGCAAATGGAAGTTTGACTTGATGAGTCGAACGGGTAAAATGTGGCTTTTGACCATTTAATGATTAACCCAAACACCCCTTTAAGGGTGCAAATCGCTCCAAATTATTTGGAAAACTCAAGACTTAGAAATTATTTGGATAAACTACTCTTACTAAATAGTTAATAAATTTTATAACTAAGTAATAAACACTAATGAAACAGAAATTTAAGAATGCTCTTTCATTAATAAAATAGACACTACATGGAATTTTAAGAAAACAGAAAACTTAATTAAAGACTAAGACTAGGGGTGCCTTTCATGGCTACAATCAGGTCCTATTTATACTAAACTACTGGTCTTCATCTCTTCACTTCTTGTTGTGCTTGTTTTGTGAGAGCAGTCAAGCCAAAGACTCACTTGTGCTTTCTTGAATTGATCCTAGCCATCCAACAGTTAGGTACCAGTGAGAAGTAATCTGAGCCCTTCATTGAAGCTTTTGTGCTTGGATTGCCACAGTGGCAGACCTTGGGGAAGGGTGAGATAGATAAGTGGGTTTGGGAGTTGGGATTATTTGGGTAAAGAAGGTTAAGGTGGTTTTGGGTTGTGGTGATACTGGGTAAAGAGTTGTAATGGAGGTGGAGTGTTTGGGGAGAAGGAAAAAGAGACTTAGGGTATCTAGGGTTCTCTGTGTTTCTTGGGTTTGTGTGGGCGGGAAAACAAAGAGAAAGAAGAAGGGGGCAGGGTATTAACAGTTGACCGGGTTTGGATTGGGTTTGACTTGGGCTAATGGCTTGACCGGGTTAGGATTGGAGTTGGGTTGGTTGGGTTTTGTTTTAAGGTGTAAAGGTTTTTGGGCCCAATGTGTATTTAGGGGACCAAACTTGTAATTCTGAAATTGTAGGGACCATTCATGTACTTCTGAAAAGTGATCCAAGGGTCATACTTGTGAATCTCAAATAAGTTGGGGACCATTTTTGCCAATTGTGAAATTCCAAGGACTAAACTTGACAATTTTAAAAATCCAGGGATCAAAACTGTAATTTCTCAAACTTTAGAAATTTTTCACCAAAGGACTAATTATGACAACTTATGATTTCAAAAGGACCTTTGGTGACTTTTCTTTTAAAATACGTGCTCGGGGACTATTTCATCAATTTTGAAAGACGGGACCTAAATCGCCAATTATGCAAACTTTGCTCGTTTTCATTTGTTTCCAATAATTTTGCATCTCAAACATATAAAACACAGCTTTGAGATATTTTCAGTATTTTGATGCATTTCGGAGTGTTTTTAGATGTTTTGCAGCTTCAGATTTGATCAAAATGATGAGTGAATAAGCACTCATCAACGCCTACTCTTTTAAAACACAAGCCGTCACTTGTAAATGAGCAATTTGGCTCGAGCCATCACAAAAGTTGTCCGACGGCGTCACTAGTTGTGCTTCACGCCACCTTCGGCCCAAAGCACTGAGTGTCTCGATTCTTGACTTTGGCCATTTTCTTCAGATATTCGCGCCTTTTCGTCCGAATAAGTGTCATTCCAAGATTTTGCCTTCAAGATACCTAAAAGTGAAAAGGAACGATATTAAGTAATAACGGATACAAAAGTGATCAAATAAGGGCTTAAACGACCCCTCAAAAAGGTACATTTTAAAACCTTATCAGTAGTGTTGGGTAGTAGTTCCTCCATTGTAATGGAACTCGATATCTAGCCTAGTACCGGATAAAGGGTAGGCGACGTTGTGATAGGATTGGTTCTCCTTGGTGCAAAGGACCCGATATGTAGCCTTGTACCGGATAAAGTGTAGGCAACGTTGTGAAGGTTTCTCCACCATAAGGAGTCGGTGTTGTGTAGTGATTACGAACTCTCGAGTAGGTAACTCGGGGGTGGAGTAGGGCAAGAAGGTGTCCTTGTAGCGAACCACTATAAATACTGTGTTGTGGTTTTGTGCTTCTTACTCTTTATCTTTTCATTACATATTTATATTTCTATATGTTTGCTTATCAACATCCAACACACAACCAAATAGATTGACATAAGTCGATCTAAATAGTTTAAAACGAGTTTTAATTGGTAAAACTATTCAACCCCTTCTAGTTTTCCACAATTGGCATCGAGCTTAGTTACCAAGTTTCTTAAAGTATATTGTACTTTAAAAACTTGATACGATCCGTGGTTAATTGAAAACTACAAAGAAGGTTTTTCATAAAAACAAACACCATGTCTTTTAAAACTCTTTATTTGGATGTTGATTAGATGACAACAGTTTTTATTATTATTTACTATTCATTTAATTGCACTAATATTCTTTGTCATGTTGCTTAGTTAAAGCTCATACCTACCAAGCCATAGGAATCGCTTGGTAACAAGAATACCTTCCCTAAGATGTATCTTAAACACAAAGGAGCCGAAATTGTCTTCTGACATTTGTTGTGTCATTTGTAAAGACATTCCTAAGTGCATTAGAGGTATGACTTTCCACTTATCTCTAAATAACATTAGCTTGATAAATAAGTATGCTTGCATAGGTATTTATATGATCATCTTTTGTGCATATTCATGTATTACATGTAGCTTCATTAGGAAGCCTATCTCACATACGTGTTACTTTTTCATCTAAAGTCGTGGTTTATAAAATTTGTGTTTTATTTCATTTAATCCAAAAATCATATCCTTCTAAATAATAAAACAAAACACAAATCTCAAAAATTTCTCCTTCCCCATAAAAACCCCTCCGTCGTCCACTCTATCAAATCCCCACCTTTTCAAATCTTCCATTTTCAAAAAATTACCTCTCATTCAAAACTTCATCTTCCTCTTCATCTCATCTCATCTCAAACCAAAACCAAGAAGGTTCGTCATCAACATGGTTTACATCGCCCTCGTGCTCATCGCCTTAACGCTCATCGCTCTTGTGTTCCCTATGATGAAGTTCTCATACGGAGACATATACTTTGTGTTGTTAATCTACATTGGGGTTATATACCCAATCCTTTGTATCATTCTTAGCATTGAAATGAAATATTACTAATATTCTAGTTTATCTAGCTTATTATCTTAATGTGTTTTTCCTTTGATTTATATCTTTCGTATCTTTTTGTGATACATTAGAAACCATTAATGCATGCTAAAATAAAAATTGTAGGCTAATACACATATCTTGGTATAAAACTATAAAAAATATGTTTTTATCAAAATGCATACATTACTCTGAGATCCACGGATCCACAACCAGGTATGCTAGCCGGATCCCTGATAGAAGGGAACCGTCCTTCTGGATAACAATTTTTTCATGCAAAAACTACTTTCTTCCTAAAAGAAATGTTCTACTAGAATGTCAAACATTAAGTGAGTTAAATGTCATTGTTAATAAACATCTTGTAAAAACGTTAGGTAATCATTGTTTTACCCGTGTCGTCACATCCTATTAACTTCTCTTTCCTATAGGATTCGCTATGTCGCATGAATATGAGTTTGATTTTTCACTCACTAGCTACACTCCTAACATCTCCTTGAGCCCAACACACCGCAATCATGTGCGTGGGTTCAATAATCTCGAAACTCGTCACTTTCACGTGGGACGATTATCGACACCCCACAATTCAAGAAGGTATCAATACTTCCTTCCGAGCCATAGGACTAGAATGTCTTCTCGAAATTAACGAGAAAATATGTCCAAGGTTTGTATTGGAATTCTTCCGTCAAGTTGAACTCGTTCGTAACGAGGATCGCTCTCTATCTCTTTGGTTTTGGATCAAAAACCAAAAGTTTGTTTTAAACCTTGGACAATTTGCTCACATCCTCCGGAATCCAAATCATGGACAATGTGCCTTCACTGAAGATTGGTCTCTTGATTCTCTCTTCAACTTTCGTGAAGAAAATAGCCCATATTGTTCACACATACCTTCCCCGGAATACTTGATTCGCATGATATGCAAACCCCATTACTTCGATCCAAACATTATCCATACACGGGATATCCGAGAAGAGTACAAGCCTCTTGCACTCATTCTACATGAAAATGTTTGGAGCCTTAAGGGAAACTGAGAAGTCCTTCCCGCTTGTTGTGCTCACATAATGTATTGTTTGCTAACACAACAACCATACAATCTCGTCTACTTCTTCGCATGGCGAATTGTAAATCTTCAAGGCTCCAAGAATAAACTAATCCCTTATGGAATGTTCTTGACGCGCCTTTATCACAACATCATGTACTTTCATCCTCAATTTCAAAGTCCGTTGTACGTACTTGTGAACAAGATGATGGAACCTCTAAACGCATCTTTCATGAAGACTTTCTTCATTCCTGAATCGACAAACACCCATCAACCATTTGATGATCCATCTAGCGAAAACGCTCAAGGAACTTAGTCTTCTTTCTAAATAGGGTCAATCCGTAGTATCCATGCGTTATCAATGTAATCCAATTTCTTTCATGAAATAAAATATCTTACATTTGATATGTCAGTGTTAGAACCTCTTAGAAAAACTAACTTTGAAATATGATGCATTGTCAAGATCCTTGCATACCTTTTGTAAAGGTTCTGCTTAGCAGAGAGACGAATCCCAAAGTTTGTGCTAGACGGATCCCTACTCTTAGGGAACCGTGGGATCCGGAAAACAGAAAATGCAATTTCAATCATTGTATTTCAAACATGTCTTTAGATCACTTCACACTGAGCTAGACATAGTGCCTTAAGGCAAATTGATTCCTTATCAAAGTTGAGTAGATTTTTTATACTCACACATAACTCATTTAGATCACACTCGAAGCACTCGTAGATCTATCGTCTCACCAAAACTCATTACTCTTCCGCTATTATACTCATACATGATACCTCACATGTTAAAAATAAATCTAGCTTTGGGAATCTCTCAAAACTAATTATAATCATCCTTACCTCAAAATTGATCGAAATTGATCAAATTCTAGTTTTTTCCATTTTAAACTCTTAGGACATCTTCAAAGACATTATCCTAAGTTACTATCTGATCTCTAGGATCATTTAGTTCCATTTCACACTCTCAAAATCTTTAGTGTCATCTTTGGTCACCCATTGGTACTCTTAAAAGTTCTAACTTCTTCCATAAAAGGCAATCGTTAGCTACATCTCTCACTACCATTGAGTGTTTAAGTACCTCTTCATTTAAGACACTTAGATGGACTGAAACACTCAAGAAGAAATAGGCATTAGATCTTACAAACATCATTATTATCCTATCTTAGCTGCTGAGAGACGGATCCCTCATTGAAGGGAACTGTGGGATCCGTATGACAGATTCATGTCAACTCTAGCTAAAACAATCATTTCAAGCTCATCTTGCTAACTTGAACACTCCATCTCATCTTAAATAAGTTCATAGATCAGTACAACTATGAAGTTGACTCTTGTACATGCTAATCATCACATCAAAGAAGTTTAGTGGCTTAAGTCTTGAATGCATTTGCCAAATACCTTGCTTTATAAACTACATTGTTAGGACTCCTAAAGTCATCATCTTCATCCTCATTTTCAAGACTTAGAAACATTTACAAACCTCTTTGAATCATCTCATCATGAGGAAAGCTCCAAGTGGTAACTTATCCACCAAAGGACCACCCAAGAAAATTGCTCGATTGTACGAAATCTCTTCAACGAATCATCTCCCACAAATCCACAAATGCAAGGATTTCTCCTCCACCAACTCAACCAATCAAACCAATCAATAAAACGATAGTTCCCACAAAACTACCTATGCCAAGCACCACCATACCTCCTAAACCAAACAATCCCATTTCCACTAAACCATCACCATTGGTGCCTAGAGCTATCTCATTCAAGACTCCACTCTCATCACCACACCTATATAATCTAGAGGATTTGCCTCCTAGGCCGTCTCATCCTCCTCCACCGGCAACATTCTCCTCATTAGGAGGAATAATGATACAAAATCAAGGTGTTGAGTCAACACTAGCTCCGGCTTCCTTTTTGCCGTCACCATCAAATAATCCCATTTGGATTATGAGAAATTATCAAAGTCAACCACCCGACCACATGGAAGTTGACACTTCTCTACCACCACCATCATTCTTGGTCGAGCCATTTTCAAATGCGCCTCCACCAATCCCTCCGTCGTTTGAGGCTCCCCAACCCGCTTCACTTGATCCTTCACATCAGGAAATTTCCTTTCTTCCACCACCACTACCTAGCCAAGACAAAGATTGCTATCGTTGTCAACATGTTTAAAGTTTGATACATGAAGTACGGGAAGATCAACGTTTCATGTTCTATCACCTCCTCGAACGTTTCGACGAGATTAAACCTAAACAAACTTGAGCTAGAGGATTTTAGTGGTGTCCTAGTATCAAGCGTTACTTAGATAAGTCTAGTAATTCCAAGTCATGTATCGTTCATTTTCTTAGTTTTTAGAGTCATGTATATCATATCTATAGTTTTATTAAATTAAATTACATGATACTTGCTATATTTCTGAGTATATGATTATGTTGTATAATACATACCTCAAATGCACTTAGGAATGTCTTTACAAATGACACAACAAATGTCAGAAGACAATTCCAGCTCCTTTATGCTTAAGATACCTTCTTAGGGAATGTAATCTTTATTATCAAGCAAATCCTATGGCTTGATAGATGTGAGCTATGACTAATCAACATGACAAAGAGGATTAGTGCAATTAAATAAAAAAGTGAATAAGAAAAATGTTGTTATCAAATCAACATCCAAACATATAGTTTTAAAAGACATGGTGTTTGTTTTTATGAAAAACCTTCTTTGTAGTTTTCAATTAACCATGGATCGTATCAAGTTTTTAAAGTACAATATACTTCAAGAAACTTGGTAACGAAGCTCTGATACCAATTGTGAAAACTAGAAGGGGGGGTTGAATAGTTTTGCCAATTAAAACTTCCTTTAAAACTATTTAGATCGACTTATGTCAATCTATTTGGATGTGTGTGTTGGATGTTGATAAACAAACATATATAAGTATGCAATGAAAAGATAAGAGTAAGAAGCACAAAACCACAACGCGAGTATTTATAGAGGTTCGGCTACAAGGACACCTTCCTTGCCCTACTCCACTCCCCGAGTCACCTACTCGAGAGTTCGTAATCACTACACCAATCTCCTTATGGCGGAGAAGCCTTCACAACGTCACCTACCCTTTTTCCGGTGCTAGGCTAACCACCGGGTTCTTTCACTCCAAGGTGAACCACACCTACACAACGTCGCCTACCCTTTATAAGGTACTAGGCTAAGTACCTAGTTCTTTCACACCAAGGTGAACCACACCTACACAACGTTGCCTACCCTTTATAAGGTACTAGGCTAAGTACCTAGTTCTTTCACACCAAGGTGAACCACACATACACAACGTCGCCTACCCTTTATTAGGTACTAGGCTAAGCACCTAGTTCCATTGCAATGGAGGAACTACAACCCAACACTACACCAACGACTAATCTCAAAGGATATCCACTCCTTTTTACAACACCATCAAGGATATCAATATCCTTGGATCTAGTACTAATCTATCGTGTACATCGAAACACACCATATCGAATGTACATCTAAGGCACTTTCACTAATGCCTTTAACTAGATCTTCAAGACACCCTTCACTAATGTCTTGTGTCTTGACTTCAAGCACCCTTCAATAATGCTTCTAGTCTTGACTTCTAAGCACCTACCACAGTGCTAATGATATGGACGATAGATATCCTTCACTAATATCTTCGTCTTGACACTTGAGACACCTTTCACAAATGTCTTCAACACTTCTTAGGAAAAGAAAAACAATCGTCAACAAGAAGACTTAAGTAGTCTTGATGATGAGGAAGCATGGCAACTCATGGACTTGAGCTTGCTCGACTTCAAAGGTGGTGATCTTGCCTTTAAGAGGAACCTAGAAGATCACACAAAAAAAAACTACAAACATAGATCCCTTGGATTTTAGGTTAGAGAGTTTTCAACTCTAGGGGAAAGTATGTTAGAAAGGGGTGAGAAACAATGAAGAAATGGCTCACTCTTTATAGAGTAAAAATTCTACTGTTCCTCGGATCCCACGGATCCCTTCCACAAGGAATCCGTCTAGCGTAAAGCTAGGGATCCGTGGGACGCTCCTCTTTACCCATGGGTATTTTGGTTATGGGTCATGGGTCATGGGTTGATCCATTGGTCTTTAGCTAGATACAATGTATCTCTTGAGTGCAATGCACCTAGTCACATGGGTATGGGTCAAAACCATGGGTTATGGATATTATTCATATATGATATAAGCATGATATCATGTAATGGGTTATAGGTCAAGCTCCATGGGTCATGGGCTTTGGGTTGTACCCAACTACATTCAATGTATTTGCCCAATGGGTTATGATACTTAAGTTTCTACCCATTTATATTACCTAATATACTACATACTAGTTATGTGTATATTTTACCCAAATATGTAAACACTCGTTGTTGTACATATGTAATATTAAATCATAAAATCACTTATACTTGTTTTAGTGTTTTATGTGAAAATGTGAATATGTTAAAAACTATTAGTTCAAACCATTTACGTATTTTATTTGTTTCGTTAAAATGATTTTACGTTTGTTATCGACAAAACATTAGAAGATCGTAAAATATAAATAAACGTTTTTACGGCTTATTTGTATTAACAATATACATAACTAGTAAGAATTATAATGGGAAAAAATTACAACCCATGGAGCATATCCATAACCCATGGTATTGACCCATACCCATTTGACTAGATGAATTGCATATATTAGATACATTGTATCTAATGAAATACCCATGGACCAACCCATAACCCATGACCCATAACCAAAAACCCATGGGCAAGAGGCGTCCCACGGATCCCTAGCTTTACACTAGACGGATCCTTAAGGGAGGGATCCGTGGAGCGATGAACATTTTCTCTCTATAAATAGTGAGCCATTTCCTCATTGTTTCTTACCCCTTTCTCACATACTTTCTCTTTGAGTTAAAACTCTCTAACCCCGGATCCAAGTGATCTATGTATGTAGTTTTGTTTTGTGTGATCCTCTGGGTTCCTCTTAAAGGAGAGATCACCACCTTTGAAGTCAAGCAAGCTCAAGTCCATGAGTTGCCATGCTTCCTCATCATCAAGACTATCAAGTTCTCTTGTTGATGGTTCTTTTCTTTAAGAAGTGTAGTGTTGAAGACACTTGTGAAAGATGTCTCAAGTGTCAAGACGAAGACATTAGTGAAAGGTGTTGATCGTCCGTGTTAAAAGCACTTGTGAAGAGTGCTTAGAAGTCAAGACTAGAGGCATTAGTGAAGGGTGCCTAGAAGTCAAGACACAAGACATTAGTGAAGGGTGTCTTGAAGATCGAGTCAAAGGCATTAGTGAAAGGTGCCTAAGGTGTACATTCGATATGGTGTGATTCGATGTACAAGATAGATTAGTATTGGATCAAAGGATATTGTTATCCTTGTTGATATTATTATAAGGAGTAGATCAAAGGATATTGTTATCCTTGTTGATATTATTATATGAAAGGTACGAATCTCGGGGTATTGGATTTGGGGGGTGGTATTTCTAATTAACTAAGCTAAGGGGTAGTCTAATTGATGTGTGCTCGTATGATGACTAAAGATGTGTTTACCTACATGCTATCACTCCCTAGTTATCTCCTATTGATGGTTGAATTGTCACGTCCTTATTCTTAACGCGTTGTGTCTTCTAAGGTCGTAGGGTATTCTATCTTCCCTAACTCTTTGAGACTACCTTAAGGTTATTGCCTACAAAATCTCTAGGATTCATAAACTAACTCTAAGTTTATCTTTGGATTTTTAGCCTACAACAACTCTAGGCGATTATAAACTAATGTTCACAAAGATTACTCAAGCATTAAAAACAACGATGACCTATTGCAATCCTAGGCCAATTACAATTAAGATAAGAGACAACCAATTAATATTCAATACCTAGGTTTCATAGATCTAAGCAAACACACAAGTAAATTAGCCGGACATGGTGAACATGCAAGCATACACACATACAACTGAAGACATAAGTGAATCAATGAAGTAAATTACTTATCTTGTTGTAAAATAGGGTATGAGAACCCTAAGATACTGCCCTAGACATCCAAAAATTGTTATTAGGTTTTACTCCACAAAACTACCTCCCTAAAAGTCTGAAAATTCGAATTCTATATATAGAGTTACAACTGCGACGACGTCACTCTTTAAATGTGACGCCGTCGGATCACCGCCATTAGGGTTTCGTCTTGACCACGTCAACTTTGTGACGCCGTCACCTTGTGGTTGTGACGCCGTCGGCTTCATCTTCTGACTTCGTCAGAATCAGAATCTAGGCCGTCTGAGTTGTGATGCCCTACTCTTTAAAACTGGCGCGTCGGTACAAAATAACAAATTAGCTAATGAGTCATCACAATTTTGGAGCATGTTGCGGCGGCGCCGCTCGGACCGTGACGCCATCACCTTCAATTCCAGCAGCTGGCGCCTCGATCTTGACTTTGGCCATTTTCTTCACATATTCACGCCTTTTCGTCCAAATAAGTGTCATTCCGACAATTTGCCTTCAAGAGACCTAAAAAGTGAAAAGGCGAAATTAAGCGAACGGATATAAAATGGTCGATTAAGGGCTTAAATGACCCTCAAAGTGTACATTTAAATCCTTATCAAATATCCCTACACTTGGTATTTGCTTGTCCTCAAGCAAATGTTCTTTAATTAATTTATAAGTTGGGGTCATGAAGCATTAGTTTAGAACAATTCACAACAAGTGTAAGCCCGAAAAAGTCATAACAAGCACGGAATTACATACTAGCACCTCACAAGTGGTGTTTGGATACTCTCATCTCTCGGTGTATATGAAATATATCAAATTGGAAATGGAAGATAAACACTCATTAACCGGTCCTAGTACATAGATTACCATAGGCTTGAGACTAGATCAAACCTCCATCGCTTTGGCGTAAGCACCTAGGAAAAACTATCCAAGAGGTCTTTTAAAGGGTTGTAATGTTAGGTTTAAGGTAGGGAAACAAAGGGTTTGGTTGGATAGGCGATTTAGTGGTGGCAAGTCAAAAATCTTTATGTTACAAGCATGAGAAGAATGGCGTTGCTAAGCTAAAACTCGACACTCGAACTCTAGATAACTTGAAACAAACAAACATAAATCTAAAGATAAATGTAGGATGGTAGCAGTATGTTTTTTTTTTTTTTTTTTTTTTTTTTTTTTTTGAACACTATTTTTTCTTCTCTTTTTATATTTTTTTTAGTTTTTTTTTTTTTGAATTTATTTTTCATACACTTTACTCTACCATCCTCTACGATAACATCAAAATATAAGGGTTTATAGGCACATCCTACACTTGAGTTTTATTACTCTAACACTAATTTGACCCGAATTGAAAAGATCAAAACACTTGGAGTACATTATTACGTAAATAAAGGGAATTTGAATTTAACGTTCCTTCTCGTCACTTCATAAAATTTAACTTTTTCCATGAGTCCCAATCGTCCCAAAACTGTGTACAAAGGATATGACTCGACTTAGCAACTTATGCAAGCAACTAGATAATTGAACTAAGGGTTTAGTATGATAACAATAATGCACTAAAAGTGAGTGCATACAAGGTAGGATAAGGCGATTTGGGTGTACATTTGGGGGTGGATTGTAAACAATGCTCTTCATTGATATTCTAGAAAACCGAAACATCACGAGAACTGCGAAAAGGATAGGCTCTGAGGGGTTAACTAGGGGTATCGTGTACTAAAGATGAGTACAACGCAATGGTGTGGGGGAATTGCTCAACCGATGCGGAAGAAGTAATTATAATACGGGTATCAAACAAGGGTTATCCTAATGCCTCTTATCATTTAGTTATTCCTAACTACACAAGTGTAGTCTCACTAGCGATCTCGAAATGCATCACAAAACAATTTGCTAATACAAATAAACCGTAAAAACGTTTATTTATATTTTACGATCTTCTAATGTTTTGTCGATAACAAACGTAAAATCATTTTAACGAAACAAATAAAATACGTAAATGGTTTAAGCCAATAGTTTTCTAACACACTTACGTTTTCACATAAAACACTAAAACAAGTATAAGTGATTTTATGATTTAGCAATACATATGTACAACAACTAGTGTTTACATATTGGGAAAATATATACATAACTAGTAAGAATTATAATGGGAAAAAACTACAACCCATGGAGCATTTCCATAACCTATGGTATTGACCCATACCCATTTGACTAGATGCATTGCATATATTAGATACATTGTATCTAATGAAATACCCATGGACCAACCCATAACCCATGACCCATAACCAAAAACCCATGGGCAAAGAGGAGCGTCCCACGGATCCCTAGCTTTACACTAGACGGATCCCTTAAGGGAGGGATCCGTGGAACAGTAGACATTTTCTCTCTATAAATAGTGAGCCATTTCCTCATTGTTTCTTACCCCTTTCTCACATACTTTCTCTTTGAGTTAAAAACTCTCTAACCCCAGATCCAAGTGATCTATGTATGTAGTTTTGTTTTTGTGTGATCCTCTAGGTTCCTCTTAAAGGAGAGATCACCACCTTTGAAGTCAAGCAAGCTCAAGTCCATGAGTTGCCATGCTTCCTCATCATCAAGACTACTGAAGTTCTCTTGTTGATGGTTCTTTTCTTTTAAGAAGTGTAGTGTTGAAGACACTTGTGAAAGATGTCTCAAGTGTCAAGACGAAGACATTAGTGAAAGGTGTTGATCGTCCGTATTAAAAGCACTTGTGAAGAGTGCTTAGAAGTCAAGACTAGAGGCATTAGTGAAGGGTGCCTAGAAGTCAAGACACAAGACATTAGTGAAGGGTGTCTTGAAGATCGAGTCAAAGGCATTAGTGAAAGGTGCCTAAGGTGTACATTCGATATGGTGTGATTCGATGTACAAGATAGATTAGTATTGGATCAAAGGATATTGTTATCCTTGTTGATATTATTATAAGGAGTAGATCTCCTTGGGGGTTAGGTGATTAGTGTAGTGTTGGGTAGTAGTTCCTCCATTGTAATGGAACACGATATCTAGCCTAGTACCGGATAAAGGGTAGGCGACGTTGTGATAGGATTGGTTCTCCTTGGTGAAAAAGACCCGATATCTAGCCTTGTACCGGATAAAGTGTAGGCAACGTTGTGAAGGTTTCTCCACCATAAGGAGTCGGTGTTGTGTAGTGATTACGAACTCTCTAGTAGGTGACTCGAGGAGTGGAGTAGGGCAAGGAAGGTGTCCTTGTAGCCGAACCACTATAAATACTCGTGTTATGGTTTTGTGCTTCTTACTCTTTATCTTTTCATTACATATTTATATTTCTATATATTTGCTTATCAACATCCAACACACAACCAAATAGATTGACATAAGTCGATCTAAATAGTTTAAAACGAGTTTTAATTGGTAAAACTATTCAAACCCCCTTCTAATTTTCCACACAAGTTCTAGAATCTATTATACTACTGGTACACTCTCGAAGAATTAAAGATGAATGCTTTAATTCCTACAAATCTAAGGGCGATCCTCACATTTTTGGGTGGAATTTAAGTGGTAAAGGGTTTTGTGCTAGTCATATAACTTCCTTTCCATGAGACGCTTTATTAAGATTAATGGCCCACTCCTACATGCATGAAAAATTTTAAATTTGGTGCCAAAATTACCCTAAACCGATATTTCTCATGGTTGATTACACAAATGAAATTGGACAAGGCAAATAGTCAAGGATAAGCATAGTTTCAAAGTTCCCATTTTATTTTCCCTCCATACACTTAAACTGAATATTGTCCTCAATGTTCCCCGAAAGTATCAAATTTATGATAATGGAAGGTAATTAAAAAAGAAAGAAATTAATACTCCCCTGATTAGCTCGGTCCGATCCGTGTGTGAAGTAGTGGTTAAATTCTTCTTCAAGAAGAATGTGTCGTGAAAAGCTCCTTCCAATCTTATGTATCTTCTTCTTGATAAATAAAACACGCACACTTTAAGAAAACAAATGAAACCTTCGCGTAAAATCGTGGTAACACTATATATGATTCTACTATACTAGGATATAATGCTTGTGGAATGGATGTTTGTAGGTTTTCGGAAAATTAAGACACGAGAAATTCCAAAAATTATAAGTAGCACGAAACGAGAAAAATTTATAATTCAAGTTACCTCCTCGACGCCATCGGGTTGCGATCTGACGCCGTCGGGTTATCTGACGAAACTGGTCTGCGATTTTCTGGAAAAATTCTGGAAAATTTATATCTTTAGAAACTGGAAAAATTTATGCAAAACATTCATTATGACTCGATACAAGCATTTGACTCTAACAAACACACATGTATATCTTTTCAATAATCGTAATTCTCATGTTCACGTTCTTTCTGAAAAAGTGTGTAATCTTCCCTACACTTATCCCTTTTGCAAAATACCTTTATATGTAATTAAGACGAGGTTAAAGACAAAATAAAGCATTTTCACAAATTCAAACATGAGAATAAACAACCAATAAAAAGATATACGACACACAAACAAGCAAACAATTAAGCATGGGTTGCCTCCCACAAAGCGCTTTTCTTTATTTATGAGTCTTGTAGCTAGACTCGAAGTCGTGCCCCTACGTTCCCTTTATTTTAGAGGCCCATTCAATTTCCTTAACTCTTCTCTCATCACGAATATATTCAGGGCCTAACTCTAGACAAGCAGTGTAGTAAACCTTGTTCTCCCAATCTACATCAAAGGCCGGAATGTTGTCTACATCTAGATCATCAATACCCTCAAACTTCTTATTTGTGTAGGGCATTATATATTTGACACACTCGGTCCCGTTTGAGAACTTGGCTATTCCCTCCTCTTGATCATAAACCATCTTAGATTCCTCAATAAATGGTCTCCCAAGTATCACATCTCCTAAAAACCCATCGATGATGCCCTTAACATTTTCCAAGATCATGAAATCACACCTATATGTGAAGTTACCTACGAAGACATGCAATCCTTTGACCCTCCCGACATAGTTACTCACTTTCCTAGGGTGAAAGGGGTCCCTCATAGGTCCTAACTTCTTGCTCATGATCCAATTGTAGTAGAGCCTAGACATTATGTTCATGGGTGCCTTATAGTCAATGTAAGTGTGATCCCTAAATAAGTATCCAATCATGCACGGTATCTTAATGTTTTTAGGGTCACCACGTTTTATGCAAGGCTCAAAAGGTGGTTGCGAGAAGTTAACTACGTTATAGTGATAGGTGGTTTCCTTCCTATTAGGGTATGAATCGAAATACTCCCTAAGTTCCTCCTCCTCCTTACATCATTCCATGACTTCTAATACCTTATAATCTCCTTTTTCTAATTCATCATCTGAATCACTTGAGGTCGAATTACTATTTAAAGCACCAGTAGATTCCCTAAGGGTTTCCTCAAGTGCACATTCAATTATCATGTTCAATTTCTTAAGCTCTCCAATTTCACTAACAATACGAGCTCGGAGTTGGTTGGCAAAAGTTAGATCAAGTGGTAGGTTGTTGTTTGGTGGGTTATCACCTTCCATGATGAAAAGTGATGAGTTACTAACAAAGGTCACGAAGAAGGGGATAGACTACGAGGAAGCTAAAATGAGAAAAAACTTACTTGATAGGAATCAAGCAAGGGAACCTAAGCGAGGTAGACTCCTAACTAGCTATTCTATTCCCGACAGTAGCGCCAAAAACTTGATACGCGCATACAGCGTTCGAGTCAAATGAAACTTCCTTTTCTTGAACAAGTTTTTCAACCACCTAGCGGTGAACCTAATCGTTGTAGTGTAGTATTAGGGTAAGCCTCCGGATTGATATCGTTCTCTGGGGAATAAGAATGCTAGTGAGAAATTACTACGCTAAGGTTGGGGTTGAGAAAGATTTTTTTTTTATCTTTTTTATATTTTTTTAGGAAATTGAAAGGTACGAATCTCGGGGTATTGGATTTGGGGGGTGGTATTTCTACCGATTATTCTACTATGCTAATTATCTAATTAACTAAGCTAAGGGGTAGTCTAATTGATGTGTGCTCGTATGATGATTAAAGATGTGTTTACCTAGATGCTATCACTCCCTAGTTATCTCCTATTGATGGTTGAATTGTCACGTCCTTATTTTTAACGCGTTGTGTCTTCTAAGGTCGTAGGGTATGCTTTCTTCCCTAACCCTTGAGACTACCTTAAGGTTATTGCCTACAAAATCTCTAGGATTCATAAACTAACTCTAAGGTTATATTTGGATTTTTAGCCTACAACAACTCTAGGCGATTATAAACTAATGTTCACAAAGATTACTCAAGCATTAAAAACACAACGATGACCTATTGCAATCCTAGGCCAATTACAATTAAGATAAGAGACAACCAATCAATATTCAATACCTAGGTTTCATAGATCTAAGCAAACACACAAGTAAATTAGCTGGACATGGTGAACATGCAAGCATACACACATATAATTGAAGACATAATTGAATCAATGAAGTAAATTACTGATCTTGTTGTAAAATAGGGTATGAGAACCCTAAGATACTGCCCAAGACAACCAAACATCATTATTAGGTTTTACTCCACAAAACTACCTCCCTAAAAGTATGAAAATTCGAATTCTATATATAGAGTTACAACTGCGATGGCGTCACTCTTTAAATGTGACGCCGTCGGATCGCCGCAATTAGGGTTTCGTCTTGACTACGTCAACTTTGTGACGGCGTCACCTTGTGGTTGTGGCCGTTGGCTTCATCTTCGGCGCGTCGAAATCGAATCTAGGCCGTGCGAGATGTGACGCCCTACTCTTTAAAGCTGGCCGTCGGTACAAAATAACAAATTAAACTCTTGAGTCGTCACAATTTTGGAGCATGTTGCGGACGCGTCGCTCTCGGCTGTGGCGCCACCTTCAATTCCAAAGACTTGAGCACCTCGATCTTGACTTTGGCCATTTTCTTCACATATTCACGCCTTTTCGTCCAAATAAGTGTCATTCCAGCAATTTGCCTTCAAGAGACCTAAAAAGTGAAAAAGAACGAAATTAAGGAGTAACGGATATAAAAGTGGTCGATTAAGGGCTTAAACGACCCCTCAAAAGTGTACCTTAAAAATCCTTATCAAATACCACCCCCCCAAACCAATTGCCCCTATATTTTACCCTTAGCTTTCTAAAAAAACATATAAAAGATAAAAAAGAATCATCCTCAACCCCACCTTAGCGTAATACACTTCTTGCTAGCATTCCTATTCCCCTAGATAACGATATCAATACCCGAGGCTTACCCAATACTACACTACAACGATTAGGTTCACTGCCTAGGGTGTTGAAAAACTTGCTCAACAAAAAGGAAGTTCCTTTGACCTCGAACGCGCTTTGTACGCGCATCAAGTTTTTGGCGTCGTTGTCGGGGAATAGAATAACTAGTTAGTTTTCCACCTCGTTTAGGTTCCCTTGCTTGATTCCTATCAAGTATGATTTTTTCTCATTTTTAGCTTCCTCGTAGTCTATCCCCCTTCTTCGTGACCTTTGTTCATAATCCTACCACCACTCATCAACCCACCACCAAATGACCCACTAAGAGGCCGTACTCTTGGTGAATACTCAAGACCAAGCAACATAGGCTATAGGAACACCATTGAGCTCCCCGATCAAGCTCAAACTGCGGCCCTTCGATCCGACACCATCCGGTTGGTGCAAAACGGATGTGCATTCCATGGAATTCGTTCCGAAGATCCTAATCAGCATCTTAAGGATTTCCTTAAAGTCGTCGATTCCATCGACCTCGATGCTACTACTCGGGAGACCACGCGCTTGCGTCTCTTCTAATTCTCTCTACGGGACCAAGCTAGTAATTGGCTTGAGCGACTTCCAGCCGGCTCCATCTCAAGTTGGGATGATCTCACCACTCGTTTCCTTGCCCAATTTTTCCCACCGGGGAGAACTACTAAGCTTAGGAATGAGATCTTGATGTTCCAACAACGTCAAGGTGAATCTCTCTACGAAGCATGGACTCGATTCAAGGACTTACTCTATAGAGTCCCTCATCACGGCATTGATCTTTGGCTCCAAGTCCAAATCTTCTATGATCATGTTAACTTCCCAACTAAGCAATTCATCGACCAAGCGGCCGGTGGTAAACTTTGTAATCTCACCAAGGAAGAATCGTGGGGTATAATAGAGGACCTTGCTCTCTATGACAACGAAAGTTGGAATGACCCCCGTGAGCTGCCCAAAACCGTCAAGGAAATCTCCTTGCCTCCCAGTAACTCACAAACTTCCGATCGTAGGATGCTCAAACTTGAAGATCAAGTCAAATTCCTAATGAGATCCTACGAAAATCCTAAGTCTTCACGCCAAGTGAACAAAGTCTGTTCCTTGTGTGAGCTATGTAGTGGTCCTCATGACACTCGTACTTGTACAAGACTCCTCAAAAATCCTCCGTTGACTCGCATCCTCGCGTACCAATGGAGCAGGAGGAAGATTCCTACAACACCGGACCTAGGACTTTCAATGATTGTTAGGATTTAGAAAATCCATGAGTTAAAGAGTCGGTCACCTCAAGTATATGTATTCGTTAGAAAGCTCGTAGTCGTAGTTATGTTATGTTAATAAGTAGTCTAATATGTAACACCGTGGAGGAGACGGACGGGTCTTTACCCTCTCTCGCCACTGTATGCACGATCCACAACCCGTAGGAGGCGTATTTTGTAAGACACTATAAATACCCTCTACCTCCCAAGGTAGAGGTTGGAGCTCAATACCATTTTCTTTGTTTCACATAGTTCCCAACTCTCTTCTCTTTCTCTCTCTAAAACTTTCTCTCTAAACTCTTTTATCATACGCCTCTTATATGGTGTTATGTGTTTATGAAATCAATAGCTAACAATTGGTATCAAGAGCCATGGTTTGATCACTCATCTTTCATGTTCTTGGTTTTAGTGGATTTCATAAGGTTTTGGGGTTAAAAGTGTTTAGAAGAGTTTGAATCATTGGATCATTTCTAGTGTTAAAGTTTGGATTTTGATTGTACTTTTGTGTTTTGAATCATCATATGTGCTTAGGTTTTGAATTGGAAGGCTTGAATCATCGTGGTTGGGTTGTTTTTGGATTGTAAAGTGGTTGTTTTTGAAAGTTTTACTAAGCGAGTTGAGTCTCGTATAACGTTTCTTCGAAGCGAGTTGGGGTGTTGCTTGAAGCGAGTTGCCACTTCTGTGAGTTGTTACTTAAGCGAGTTGTCGCCTAAGCTAGCTGCTTTGAAAGCGAGTTGTATGTTTCAGCGAGTTGTCTCTTAAGCGAGTTGTGCTCTAGTGTTCTATGAGTTGGTTTTATGCGACTTGGCTATTATGCGAGTTGTCTCTTTATGCGACTTGTGTCTTTATGCGACTTGTCTTTTAAGCGAGTTGACCTCAAGCGTGTTGTCCACTAAGCGAGTTGATTAAGCGAGTTGACCTCAAAGCGAGTTGGTTAGGGTGCGACTTGTCAAGTTCACTACTTGTCTATTGAGACTTGTCACTTCTTCGTGCTACATTTTACGGTTGTTCTTTTGATTTTGTAAAATCCGTGAAAGAATCAATTTCCGGTTTAATCAAAGAATAGTAAAATCCGTAGAATCGTAATCATGTCTAACAACGTATCTACTATCGTCTCTTACATTCGATGGCGTTCAAGCGGCTGGATCCGACACTCGTCCTCCTATGCTTGACAGACCTGATTATGACTCATGGGCTCAACGAATTAGGTTGTCTTGTTTGGGAAAGGAAAATGGGGTTAACATTCTCAAATCAATTGATGAAGGACCTTATCGATTGAGACTACGAGAGACATACTTGAAGCTGCTGCGGATGGTTCGGTGATCTTAGGTTTGGACGGACCAAAGGCGTATGATGAGCTCAATGATAAGGAGAAAAGAATCGATCTTGATATCGGGGCTTCAAACATTATACTTGAGGTCTACCAAAGACATCTACAAGTTAATCAATCACAACACTGAAGCCAAGGCGGTTTGGGACAATGTTAAGATGCTTCTCTCGGTTACGAATTGACCAAAGAAGATAGGGAATCTCAATTGTATGATGATTTTGAGAACTTTAAGATGAACCACGGAGAAAGTGTCATTGAATACTATGTGAGGTTCCACAAACTTGTGAATGATATGAGGAATATCAAAATGACCATGCCAAATATTCACTCAATTCAAAGTTTGTGAACAACATGAATCCCGAATGGCACAAATTTGTCACCTCGGTTAAGCTAACCAAAGGATTAAGGCACACCAACTATGAGCAATTGTATGCCTTCCTACTTGAAATGAGAAGCATGCTATGTTTGAGCGAATGATTCTTGAAAAGTTCAAAGCTAATCATGGAGATGCAAGCTCATCAAATGACTCAACAACATTCTACACAAATGTAGGAATTACCACCAAAGCTTCTCAAGTCATACCAGCGGTAATGGTAACCACAAGCTCATTCGGATCCATCATATAAGCCTCGGACCCAAACACAATCATGGAACATTTCATCAATCAAGCGGCTCTTATGGTTAAGCAAAATCGAACCTCACTCCACACACTAACAATGATATCGAGCGCATCCAATCTACACAATCATGCTATTGTCGAGATGGTAAGATCATGGTGCAACCGGTGCAAGGAAGACAGTATGAACAAGGAAAGGGTGGAGTAGGTGGAGGTATGTGGCTAATCGAACCGTGGAAGGAATGCAAATCAAGGACAAGGAAAGCCAATCAAGTGCTACAAGCTGTGGTGGTGAAGGACATATTGCAAGGCGCACATCTCAAAAACGCCCTCAAAATGCGAGTATTTCGGGGACAAGATCTTCTTGGTGCAAGCTCGGGACAATGGAGCGGTTTTGGATGAAGAAGAGTTGTTGTTTCTTCTTGAGGAAATGCCAAAACCTATGATCTTGATGTGGATGAGCGACCAATTCGGAAATAGGTCACAATCATCAAAATGCCTTTCAAGTTCTTGTTGTGATGCATTTGACTCGATGTCGATGATGAACCTCTTGCCCGGACAATCTTCATGGCTAGCATTTCACCAATGGTCTCTCAAAGGTCTCATCACCACAACAGTTGGTCCATCCAAAGATTCAATCATTTCGGAGGTATTAAAACTATACGATGAAGTTGATGAGCAAGAGATACATAACAAAGTACAATCACATGAAACTAATGAATCGGATATAGATAATGTGGGTAATAGTAATATTGTCCCATATGATCAATATGTGATACAAAGTGAAAGTGAGATCGTACCAAGTGATGCATCTTCTGCGATCAATGATGACTATGTTTTTATGAATACACTTGCATGTGCCTGATGATTACTTTATCTACAGGCGAATGCCTATAAAGAACAAGTTGCCATTTATGAACAACGTGCTAAGTTTGAGTTAACTACCCGTGAGCGAAATGGATGACCAAATGCGTACAATTATTAGAAAAAGTAATTTTAGGGAAGAAATATTAAAACAAGAGCTAGATTCCTTAAAAGACAAACTAAACAAAGCATTAAGCAAAAGCAAGAACTTCAAGAAAATGTTAAAGTGCTTAAGCAGAATTTAATGCTAAGGAATCAAAACTTTTAACGATTTTCCAACCTAAAAACTTTGAAAAACAAGCTTGAAAACAAGTTATACGTACAAGGGAATACCATTGATTGCTCACATGATCACTAAGCACAAAGTCTTAAGCGATAAGCATAGTATTCCCTAGTAGAGGAACCAAATCCAGTCTTGTAAAAGGCTAAAGCTTTCCATACGATTGTATATGATGGTAATGAGATCCTCAAGCCTAGGCAAACACCATCATGTATTGGAAGCACGGAAGAGGATAGAAAATTAGAAGATGCCTCTAGGGAGAAAATGGATAAGAAGCTAAAAGATCCTCAGTGTAAAAAGCAAAACATAACGATCAAACCCCATGATTACACTAAAGAAAATTGGATTTCCCTGAACATGTTTAAGCCTCAAACTCAATTAACCCCAGAACAAGTTTTTTGGAAAAAAGACATAGATATGCAAAAAGCAAATGTACTTGTTGAAACAAACACTCCCTTTAGGAAAATGCCTCCGACTCATGTGTATCCTCCGAATACACCAATGCATTTAGTTCCTAGAACTATTCCCACTAAGAGCAAGACCTTAATCGGCACTGTATGTTGTTTATCAACTATTCGTTGATTTTGAGAAGACATGTAAGAAAAGAATCACACCTACGGGGATAAGCGAAGGGAAGGGTTTTGAGCAAACTAAAGAATGCTATTTAAGCGAAGTCATGCCTTTCTTTAAACAATTAAAAATCAATTTGAGAGTCTTCAAAGGGATAGACTCGGAGATTAAAGAAATGGAAAAAGAATTTGATGCAATGATAGTTGAGGTCAATAATTATGAGCGGAACTCAAATATAATGAAATTGAAAGGAAGAATCGCATATCTTAAATGAGAACTTGATATCGAGTTGTGTGGCTCAAGATGTGTTTTATCTTTTTACTAAGTATTCTATTCTAATTTCTGAATCTCAATTTCATGAATTATCTGGTTTTTCTAAGTGCTTTGAAAGTTTCCCATGATCGTGTCATTGAGCTTGAAAACAAAAACTCAAAACTAAATGAGAAAATTGACCGGGATGATCACGATAATTTGGTAAAACACTTTTCTAAGTTGGAAGTTGAACATTTTGATTTGCAACTAAAATATCAACATCTCAAAGAAAATGTTAAAACATCAAACATCAAGATATCCTCGGATGTTCGAGTTTGATGCGATTTTGAAATAAACAAGCGTGACGAGCAGATTCGAGCTCAACGTAACACGATCGAAAAGTTGAAAACCCAAATTTCACAATTAAAGGGTGAAAAGAACAATGTGGTGGCTCCCAAATGCCTCCTCCTTTAGATTCTCAATTTTCTCAAAACTTTCATCTTCAAAACATCATTAACGTATTACAACAAGAAAATGAGAGTTTTCTAGAAGAAAATGAAAAGGTCAAACGACACTTCAAAGAGTTATACGATTCAATGAAAGTCACTCGTGACAAGAACAATGAAAAAATAACTTCGTTACAAAAGGAAATTGAGAATCTGAAGAGTCAGGTAAAAGGGAAATGCCACTTGTCTTTAATGAGAATGTTGCATCAAAGGCATCTGCAGATTCTAAATATCTTGTGATTTATTAAATACATTCCTCCTCATCTTAGAAACAATGAACTTGTGTTTCATGATTACTTTTATCATCTTAAGGATAGTCTAGAATGCCTTCGTGAGATTGTAGAAGAAGATCGCATAAATAAACCACTTGATAGTGAAGTTAGGTGTGCTTGCTTATATGCCAAACGATCTCGGGAGCTTTTAGAATGTTTAAGAGCAACATGCCCAAGATCCTTTTGTAAGAATGATAAAGTTATTATGCCTTGCTCTATGCCCGGTGTTAAGAAAGTGAACTTTAATGTGCCTTCAAGTAGTTCGGATCCCACACTTCTAAACACGAAATGCAAAAGTAGCAAAACCAACTAATGTTCCCATTCCTCTACGGGGTAAAAGTGACACCAAAGCGGCGGTCAAAGCCTCAAGGCAACACAAAGAATGATAGGACCTTGCAAGCTAGGAATGTTCGGTGGAAGAGTAGAAGATCACCTTAGGAAGAATGAAACTATGTTGAATAAAGCGAATCGTGTGTTGATTCTAGTGTTAGCTCTAAGCATCTTTGTAATTAATCATGATTACGCTACTACTTTGGCAAAACATGTAATGATGATTGCTTGGTTTACATTACTAATCATGTATGTGGTGTGAATGATTTGATTAATCTTGTTAAATACCAGTTAAAATTGTTAATGCCAACAATCAAGTTAAGAAGGCTAGAAAGCAATGGTGGAAGAAGGTTAGAAAACATTGGAAACCCACGGAAGAAAATTTAGTAATGTAGGTTATCGGTGGATACCTCTTGGCAAAATTTAATCTTAATGAGTTGTGCCTAAATTATCTAAGTCAATGCCCATTAGGAAATGGATGCCTACCGGTAGAACTATTCCTTTAAGAAGTGAACATACTTTGAATAGGTCTAATCGTACACTAGCATTGCATCTATCCCTAATGATTCCATTGATTACGCTTACGATGTGGGTGTTCCAATCATTTGTTACTAACCAAATGGAACCCATTCTTGCATGGGGATCCCAATTATCCGATTATCCATTCTTGTGCGTGTTCAATTGCGGTCGTTCAAATCGTTACGTGGTACTTGGACTCAATTTGTTCCAAGCATATATTGGAGACCGGTCACGGCTCGTGAACCGTGAGTAAATTCATCGGGATTGTTAGATTCGGAAATGATCACTTTGGAGCTATTTTGGGTTATGGAGATTATGTTGTTGGAAGTAGTGTGATCTCCGGGGTATACTATGTTGAAGGTCTTGGTCATAATTTGTTTTACATTGGTCAATTACGTGATTCCGATCTAGAGGTGGCTTTTAGAAAACATACTTGCTTCGTTAGAGAACTTGATGGTGTGGAACTTTTAAGAGGAACACGTGGTACAAACCTATACACCATCTCTATCGAAGATATGATGAAGTCTTCTCAATCGCTTGTTGTCAAAGGCTTGAAAACAAAGTCATGGTTATGGCATCGTCGTCTCAATCACTTGAACTTCGCCACCATTAATGATCTTTCGAGAAAGGACCTAGTAAGAGGCTTACCCAGATTAAAGTATGAAAAGGATCATCTTTGTTCGACATGCCAATTGGGAAAAAGGAAAATATGCCCACAAACCCAAACCCACAAACTCGGTTATGGAAGTTCTTCATACTCTTCATATGGATTTGTGCGGACCTATGAGAGTGCAAACAATTAACGGAAGAAATATGTGTTAGTCGTGGTTGATGACTACTCTCGATTCACTTGGGTTAAGTTCTTGAGGACAAAGGATGAAACTCGGATGTCATCATTAAACTTATCAAGCAGTGCGAGTTCGACTTAACAAGGCTGTTAGAATCATCCGAGCAGACAATGGGCCGAGTTTGTTAATAAAGAACTTAGTGAGTTTTATGAAAGTGTTGGAATCGGTCATCAAAGAAGTGTTCCACGAACTCCTCAACGAGCGGTGTAGTTGAAAGGCAAATCGAACTCTTGTGGAAGCCGCAAGAACAATCTTGATTTATTCAAAGGTTCCAACATTTCTACGGGTGAAGCCATTGCCACTGCATGCTACACCCAAAATCGATCCATAATTCACACAACTAATGGAAAAACTCCATATGAACTTGTCCACAATCGAAAACCTGATCTATCCTTCCTTTGTGTGTTTGGTGCTTTGTGTTATCCAACTAATAAGGGTCAAGATTTAGGTAAACTGAAAGCTAAAGCGGACATTGGAGTGTTTGTAGGATATGCATCAAACAGTAAAGGATACCAAATCTACAACAAAAGAACCTGAAATATCATGGAAACAATTCACGTTACGTTCGATGGTGACCGGGCAAATGGCTCCGGACAATCCGATTCGGACCCGCCTCTCAACTTTCATTAAGTAGTCCCATTAGTTCCTCTCTTGTACGAAATCCTCATCTGCGGTTCCATATGTACCACCTTGGAAGAAGATGTGAAGAAATTGTTTAATCCAATGTTTGATGAATACTTTGAATCTCGGGACAACATCCACTCTACTACTTCAACAGAGGCAGCTCTAATCCGTCCAACACGGTCAATCCATCCATCTCTATGTCGTTATCTCACGAAGCGCCTCTGCGGATCATTCTTCATCATCCTCAACTCTTCAATCTTCAAGCGTACATAATGGAAATGTTCTTGCGATCACGATGAAGAAAACCCTTTGCCACTCCGAAAGATGCACCGTTTGAAAATATTTTGCCCCGATCCATCATCGAACCATCTTCATCGGGGAAAACAACTCGCTACCTCGGTTCTTCAACCACAACCACACGAGCACTTGAGAAAATGGACACACGATCATCCGTTGGATAATATCATAGGAATCCTCTCGTCCGGTATCCACCCGTAAGCGACTTGCAACAGATGCCTTATGGTGCTTCTTCAATTCCATACTGTCAAAAGTCGAACCAAAAGATGTCAAAACCGCAATGTCGGAGGACGGTTGGTTCAATGCAATGCGGAAGAAATTCATGAGTTTGACCGACTTGATGTTTGGGAATTAGTACCGACTCACGAGTGTGCTATGATCATTGCTCTCAAATGGATCTTCAAAGTGAAACTTGATGAGCATGGGGATGTATTAAAGAACAAGGCAAGACTTGTTGCAAAAGGATATCGTCAAGAGGAGGTATTGACTTTGAGGAATCATTTGCTCGATTGCATGTATTGAGGCAATCGAAATCTTCTTAGCTAATCTTGCTAGTAAGAACATGGTGGTTTATCAAATGGATGTAAAGGCGCCTTTCTTAATGGAGATCTGAAAGAAATCGTGTCGTCGATCAACGAAGGTTTTGTGGATCTGAGCGTCCTACTCATGTCTATCGCTTAAAGAAGGCTCTCTATGGTGCGAAACAAGCTCCAAGGCGTGGTATGATACTCATCAAAGTTCCTCTTATCTCTTGGATTCAACAAAGGAGCGATGGATCCCATTGTTCACCGAAAGTCGAGCAAACATTTAATCCATGTTCAAATCTATGTAGATGATATTATTTTTGCTCGACCGACCCTCTTGAATGTGACCGTTTTCAAATGAAATGGGCTCCAAATTTCAAATGTCTATGATGGGACAAATGTCATTTTCTTGGGATTACAAATTTCACAAAGTCCGGAGGCATTTTATCAATCAATCTAAATATGCTAATGAAATTTTAAAGAAATTTGGATTTGACACTTGTGACACCGTTGACACTCCCATGGTGGGCGTACCAAAGCGGATGAGGACCACTCGGGGATCATGGTAGATCAAGCGAAATATCGTAGTATGATTGGATCACGATGTACCTCACGACCGATGAACACGATATTACATTCGTTGTATGCATGTGTGCTAGATACCGAGCTAAGCCTACCAAAAGCACCTTGAAGCGGTTAAGCGGGTCTTCGGTATCTCAAGGTACCATTAACATGGGACTTTGGTATCAGAAGGACACCAACATGTCACTAACGACATATCGGATCACGAGACCATGCGGTGTCAAGATACGTCGAAGCACATCGGTGGTGCTCAATTCTTGGGAGAAAAACTTGTAAGTTGGTCTTCTAAGAAACAAATGAGTACGTCGATATCCTCTACTGAGGTGAATACATCGCCATGTCATCTTGTTGTGCTCAAATCCTATGGATGAGATCCCACTATCGACTATGGCTTTGACTTCAACAAAATTCCTCGTATTGTGATAACAAAAGTGCCATTGCTCTCTCCTGCAACAACGTTCAACATTCAAGAGCAAAGCACATCGACATTCGACATCATTTCATTCGGGAACAAGTGGAAAAAGGTGTGGTAGAACTCTATTTTGTGAGAACTGAATATCAGCTAGCAGACATCTTCACTAAAGCACTCCCTCGAGAACGTTTCGAGTTTATTCTTCCACGTCTTGGACTCAAGAGTCTTCAACCTGAAACACTCAAACGTCTTCAAGAGGAAGAAGAGGAGTAAAGGCATCTATTCATCTATTCTTTGTACATATTTTCATCAAAAACAAAATACAAAATTATAAAACCAACAAAAAGAAAATAGAAAAATATAAAACTTTCAAAAAATCCATAAAAATTTAAAAATCTGAAAAATTTCAAAAATATTGTCATTTTTGTCTTGATCTTTTTATTCGATTTCATCTACGGTCTTTGTGTTGTCATTCAAAGAGTGACACGGGTCTTTAGATGAAGTTCGAATGTACATAAATTGTTTAAAAAAAAATGAGATGGAGAAAATGGTGGCTTCTTGTTATTTCGAGACGGTAACCCGTGTTTAAAAGAAAAACGAGCCATGCTTTATCTAATTTTAAAATCTCATGCTCGATTCTAAAAATCAAATGTTTGTCGGCAAAAGACAAATGTTTCCTTCACAAATATTTTTCCTTCTAAATATTCTTACGAAAATATTTATCATCTAATGAAAACAAATTGCTTTGAAAATAACTTGGACCATATTTTTGAAAATCATCGGGCTTATTCTTTGACAAAATCTCTAACTCTCAATCAACAACTCATATCATTGATTGAGGGAGAATGATTTCATTAACACAAAAGTTATTTTTCAATCAATTGGCACGTAATGCGGGGTCTAAGTTTGAATAATCAAAATGAACAATGTTCTTTATCAAATGGATCTAGACCAAGGCTAATGTCATGTTTTCAAAAGATACTCAAGCATGTTGAATCATTGGAGTTTAAAGTCTCGATTTGATCCTTATCGGTTAAATGTTTTCATAAGCAAGTCACAATTCTCCTCAAAAGCTTTCAAAAACAATTTAAATCAATAGAGATCACAAATCTCAAATTACTTGAAAATTGTGATCGGGAGAATTTGTGATTTAAATTGGATTTAAGCGATAACTCAATAAATGGTTGTGAAAAGTGTTTAACAAGCGTCCTCCTACATATGTCAAACGATTTCAAATTTTCCATGCATATGTTAAGGGGAGCATCTTTCTTATACCATAAAGGGTTAAAACGTGATGATTTGTCTCAAAGTGCAAGCTCCATCTAATATGTGCTAAACTCTTTTCGAATCTCGAAGCACATATTGAGGAGGAGCATTTTAAAGGAAAATAAACCTTCAAGGTACAAATATTCATATGTTTCAACATAATGTACCTTGATTGATTTTCTAATGGTTTCCATATGGCTATATGATCGTGAAAAGTGCTTCTAAGAACTCTTTCCTCTTTGTGCAAAACAATTTGAATTATATGCACATGTTGAGGGGAGCAATTCTTTTGAAAACCACATTTTCCCAAAATATCTTTAACTAAAGTATGAAAAATACTAATTTTGATCGGGAAAGTGATGTTGATATCTTTTAGAAATTGTTGATCAAAGAATCGAATTTTTCATTCTTAAATCTGAGATTTTCAAGTCCTCTTGCCTCCATGTGCTAAAACCAGTTCAAATATATACGATGCACATGTTGAGGGGGAGCCTTTTCTAAAAATATCAAAAACAATTCAGGTATAAAATGTTTTGATCATATATCACAAGTACTTGGATTGATTTTCAAATGGGTTTCAATTGGTTCTAATGGAAGAAGAACAATACCAAAAGACCGACCAAATTTACTTTATGTATGGAGTTATAAGGATGGTTAGGTTAGGTATTCGTTCCCACGATCCCTTGAGAGCGGAGGGATCTACCGAGGACAATCCACTAGATAGTGTAGAAGTCCTTAGGTATGATGAAAAAAGGAGATAAATGAGAATATGGGAAGAGTGCGGATGAGATAGAGCTAGTCTTGGAATAAACCCAACAAGGTTCTAGTTATGAAGTCTCGGTAAGCAATGAAGGGTTGAAGAATGAAAAAGAAATGAATGAGAAAAGGGTGAAAAGAAATAGCCCTCCAATAATTCAACCTTAGGGCGAAACGGGTTCAATTCATATGCTCTTGGTGGTTACCAAGGTAACACCGGTATTGAAGACAAGGCGTCATGGACCCGGTGGCCTTGCACTAAACTTCCCAAGCTACTCAAGTTCCTCTTAAAGGACTTGTTTCATTCTCACGGGAACCTACATAATCTATCGACTTTCTCTTAGAGATTGTTGATATTGAAGAAGGAGACCCTCTCCTAGTCTCGGCATAGGAACCAAATGTGCACAATTGAGTCTAGAGCCACGAGATCATCAATAAATCTCATTAGGACACAATCAATGAAGACTCTCTGTTTCACACAATGTGGAAAGAGAGATATATTTTAAGAGTCCTCGCATTATCCTTGTGGTATTGCGGAACATCCGAGTGATATGCAAACATATTCACAATGAAGATGGAAAGCCTTCTAGAGCCAACATCAAACAAGCTCTTGGTAGGTGGCATGTGAGATCTATCAATAGATCAACCATGTGACAAGCGAATAGAAACAATGGGGCGATTCAAAATTATGAATCAATCCTGGTTCAGGTTATGGATTGACGGATACCTTTGAAAAACCAGTCGTTGTGCGCAAAAATCATTTTTCTATGGCACATCGACTGTGTATCACATTTTCAAATATCAAAAGGTGTTTATGATTGAAAATTGATTTTTCATATAAAACCTTCGTTGTATTGCGAAAATTCTTTCTGATATGCAATACACGATTGTTGTTCAAATCATTTTTAATCAATCAGTAAATCTCAATTTGCTGGTTCACTCACTCCGTGTTGTCTTCTTTGAGACGTTCTGGTTTGAGAACGGCTAGAAGCATTGCGAAACCACATCAAGGAGATTCTTAGAATTATACGATCACGGGCGATACTTGTCTTGATCAACGAGAACCGTGGGCGTGTACCTCAATTCAACGAAAGTGATCAAAGACACTTTCGTGCAATTTATTGCTAACTTGTTGTATGCGGTACACCCGACGTTTGCGGTGATCGAATTGAGAGGTCAATCCATAGCCGCATGCTCACACAACACATTCACATCTAAAGAAATCATGATAAAAGCATCAACAACTCTGATATTTTCACTCCATGCTTCGCTACTGCTGCTGCGCAAATATCATGATTCAATAAAAGCTTCCGCTACTCGATGAGAAGACATCATGATCCGAATGTGAGCATGTCGGTCCAAATGTCACAACATCACATGATGGCAACAATACAAAGGAGGAGCCGAGATATATGGTGGTGATGATCTCAAAGTGGCTCAACAATTATCAACACGTGGATCGGATAAAGACCTCCACTTGAAGTTTCAAACATGCGGAACATGAAGAATCTAAGACTACGGACTACTGAGCAAAGAACATAATCAAGAAACCAAGAACAATCAAAATGTAATATCTGTTTGTATTCAATGTAATTTGAGGTGACCTCCTTAGGGAGATTGTTAGGATTTAGAAAATCCATGAGTTAAAGAGTCGGTCACCTCAAGTATATGTATTCGTTAAAAGCTCGTAGTCGTAGTTATGTTATGTTAATAAGTAGTCTAATATGTAACACCGTGGAGGACGGACGGGTCTTTACCCACTGTATGCACGATCCACGGCCCGTAGGGGCGTATTTTGTAAGACACTATAAATACCCTCTACCTCCCAAGGTAGAGGTTGGGCTCAATACCATTTTCTTTGTTTCACATAGTTCCCAACTCTCTTCTCTCTCTCTCAAACACTTTCTCTCTAAACTCTAACGATACACGTATCCTACGGTTTCATTTCATCGCCTCTTATATGATTTGATCCGTCGTTATGTGTTTATGAAATCCAATCTCATGTTTGAATTTGTGAAAATGCTTTATTTTGTCTTTAACCTCGTCTTAATTACATATAAAGGTATTTTACAAAATGATAAGTGTAGGGAAGATTACACACGTTTTTAAAAGAACGTGAACATGAAAGTTACAATTCTTGAAAAGATATATATGTGTGTTTGTTATATTCAAATGCTTGTATCGATTCATAATGGATGTTTTGCGGAATTTTTCTAGATTTTAAAGGTGTAATTTTTCCGGAAAAAGCGACCGGTTTACGTCAGGGATAACTGAAGGCGTCAGACTCGCTACCTGACGGCGTCAGGAGGAGTAGAAACCACCTATCTAACTTTCTCTCGTTTCCTGTGCTACTTACAAAATTTTTGGAATTTCTCAGGTCTTAATTTTCCAGAAAACTTGTAAACATTCATTCCACAAGCATTATATCCTAGTTTAGTTGAGTCATATATAGTTTTACCGCTAATTTTACGCGAAGGTTTCGTCTATTTTCTTAAAGTGTGCAGGTTTTATTTATCAAGAAGAAGAAACATAAGATTGGAGGAGCTTTTCATGCATACATTCTTCTTGGAGAAGAATTTAACCATGCTTCACATCGATCCTACCGAGCTAATCGGTGGAGTATTAGTTTCTTTCTCTTTAATTACCTTCCATTATCATAACTTTGATACTTCGGGAACATTGGGGACAATGTTCGGTTTAAGTGTAGGAAGGAGAATAAAATGAGAACTTTGAAACTATGCTTATCCTGATTATTTGTCTTGTCAATTTCATTTGTGTAATAAACCATGAGAAATATCGGTTAGGGTAATTTTGGCACCAAATTTAAAAATTTCATGACATGTAGGGTGGGCCATTAGTCTTAATAAAGCGTCTCATGGATAGGAAGTTATATGACTAGCACAAAACCCTTTACCACTCAAATTCCACCCCAAAATGTGAGGTTCGCCCTAGATTTGTAGGAATTAAAGCATTCACATTTAATGCTTGAGAGTGTACGGTAGTGTAATAGATTCTAGAACTTGTTTTGTGATGCATCCGAGATCGCTAGTGAGACTACACTTGTGTAATTAGGAATAACTAAATGATAAGAGGCATTAGGATAACCACTTGTTTGATACCGTATTATAATTACTTCTTCCATATCGGTTGAGTAATTCCCCACCCTTGCTTTGTACTCATCTTTAGTACACGATACCCTAGTTAACCCCTTAGAGCCTATCTTTTGCGGTTCTCGTGATGTTTCGGTTTTACGGAATATCAATGAAAGCATTATTTACAATCCACCCCAAATGTACACCCAAATCGCCTTAGCCTACCTTGTATGCACTCACTTTTAGTGCATTATTGTTATCATACAAAACCCTTAGTTAAATTATCTAGTTACTTGCATACGTTGCTAAGTCAAGTCATACCCTTTGTATACAGTTTTGGGACGATTGGGACTCATGGGAAAAGTTAAATTTTATGGAGAGACGGAAAAGAACGTTAAATTCTAATTCTCTTTATTTATGTAATAATGTACTCCAAGTGTTTTGATCTTTTCAATTCGGGTCAAAATAGTGTTAGAGTAATAAAAACTCAAGTGTAGGGATGTGCCTATAAATCCCTTATATTTTGATGTTATCGTAGAGGATGATAGAGTAAAAGTGTAAAAAAAAAAAAAAAAAAAAAATAGTGTTGAAAAAAAAATGAAAAAAATGAAAAAACATACGGGCTACCATCCTACATCTATCTTTAAATTTATGTTTGTTTGTTTCAAAGTTATCTAGAGTTTAGAGTGTCGAGTCTTGGCTTAGCAACATATTCTTCTCATGCTTATAACATAAAGATTTTGACTTGCCACCACTAAATCGCCTATCCAACCAAACCCTTTGTTTCCCTACCGTAAGCTAACGTTACAACCCTTTAAAAGACCTCTTAGATAGTTTTCCTAGGTGCTTACGCCAAAGCGATGGAGGTTTGATCTAGTCTCAAGCCTATGGTAATCTATGTACTAGGACCGGTTAATGAGTGTTTATCTTCCATTTCAATTTGATATATTTCATATACACGAGATGAGAGTATCCAAACACCACTTGTGAGGTGCTAGTATATAATTTTCGTGCTTGTTATGACTTTTTCGGGGCTTATACTTGTTGTGAATTGTTCTAAACCAATGCTTCATGCCCCTTAATTTATAAACTGATTAGCCAAAAGCACATTTGCTTGAGGACAAGCAAATACCAAGTGTAGCGATATTTGATAAGGATTTCAAAGGTATACTTTTGAGGGGTCATTTAAGCCCTTAATCGACTACTTTTATATCCGATACTGCTTAATTTCGTTCCTTTTGACTTTTTAGGTCTCTTGAAGGCAAAATGCTGGAATGATGCTTATTTGGACGAAAAGGCGTGAATATGTGAAGAAAATGGCTAAAGTCAAGATCAAGACACTCAAGTGCTTTGAATTGCACCGACGCGTCACAGATAAAGGCGGCCGTCCCTCTATTGAGACAGCTCAGTGAATTGCTATTTTGTACTGACGGCGTCGAGCTTTAAAAGTAGGCGTCCACGACTCGGGCGGCCTAGATCCGATCGGGCGTCGAATTTGAAGTCGATAACGTCACAACCATAAAGTGGCGTCGTCCCAAAGTTGACTTGTCCAAGACGAAACCCTAATGGCGGCGATCCGATCGGCGTCCACAATTAAAGAGTGGCCGTCGCGATTGTAACTCTATATATAAATTCGATTTTCGGACTTTTAGGGAGGTGGAATTGTGGAGTAAAAATCCTAAACGACTTTGGTTTGTCTTGGGCAGTATCTTAGGGTTCTCATACCCTATTTTATAACAAGATAAGTAATTTACTTCATTGATTTCATTATGTCTTCGATTGTATGTGTGTATGCTTGCATGTTCACCATGTCCGGCTAATTTACTTGTGTGTTTGCTTAGATCTATGAAACCTAGTTATTGAATATTGATTGGTTGTCTCTTATCTTAATTGTAATTGGCTTAGGATTGCAATAGGCCATCGTTGTGTTTTTTAATGCTTGAGTAATCTTTGTGAACATTAGTTTATAATCGCCTAGAGTTATTGTAGGCTAAAAATCCAAAGATAACCTTAGAGTTAGTTTATAAATCCTAGAGATTTTGTAGGCAATAACCTTAAGGTATTCTCAAAGAGTTAGGGAGAAAAGCATACCCTACGACCTTAAAAGACACAACGCGTTAAAAATAAGGACGTGACAATTCAACCATCAATAAAAGATCATCATACGAGCACACATCAAATAGACATAACTACCCGTAGTAATAGATAATTAGAATAGTAGAGTAATTCGTAGAGAATACCACCCCCCAAACCAATTGCCCCGAGATTTTACCCTTAGCTTTCTAAAAAAACATATAAAAGATAAAAAATAATCATCCTCAACCCCACCTTAGCGTAATACACTTCTTGCTAGCATTCCTATTCCCCTAGAGAACGATATCAATACCCGAGGCTTACCCAATACTACACTACAATGACTAGCTTCACTGCCTAGGGTGTTGAAAAACTTGCTCGACGAAAAGGAAGTTCCTTTGACCTCGAACGCGCTTCGTACGCGCATCAATGTGTTTAACATATTAAAGTACACAATAATACGGGTAATCTTAGAATATTTATAAAAAATTATAGTTTTAGCAGTATGACATAAAGTTGAGTCAAGTTATAAATAAATGACATATTGGGCGTTAGTTACGCATATATATCTCTTCATATATTCTTAACTCATATCTCTTTTGGTCATTTACGAACATAACCTAAATTAAATACTTGAATTAATCAACTTATTAAATATAAGCTAACACAGATGCTTATCATATGCTTTTAAGTTTATGTTATATAAGTCATAAGCCGTTTATATAAGATAGATGGGTACCCGCGCAATGCGACGGTGGGTACCTGGTGACTATTTTTATGGCGAGCAAATGTTTTTCAGGGGTCCGGTGGTGGAGGGGTCTTGTGGTGGCGGCAATGACGGTGGTGGCGAAAGTAAGTGAGTCGAGGAAGAACATGTCAGTGGTTGTGTGTGTTTTTTATGTGTTTGGTGTGTGATAGACTTAGCGGGATTGGGTTTGTTGTTGTTGTTGTTGGTGTGTGATAGACTTATGTGCAATATGTATACTTAAGGTTGAGGCAATGCTCGATTTTAATGGGCTTTTACAAGTTTTTAATGAGTTGTTACAAGTCTTCATATGGTTTAAATGAGATGCATCAATATTGGAGGATGTTACAAATGAGAATTTAAGACATTAATTATGTGTTTGATGAATTTTTATGCTTAGCAAAAGTAAATTCCTTTTTATAACAATGTTTTTTGTCTTAAAAATTTTAAGACTGCTATATTTAGATATAAAGGAGTATAGATAAGCATAACTAATTTATAAGGCTAGCCAAACACCTCTTAAATTGACATTATTGATGGTTCATGATAACTAATTTCAAAACATAATTTAGAGGTTGGTTTGAAGTAAAAGTGACAAGTTGAAGGTAATTATGAGAAAAGCTTTTCCTTTAGATTTATTTAACAACAAAAGTATACTCAAAGTACAAAGTCACACCGTCTCAGGTGATACTGATTTAAGGGACTATTATATTCAATTTTGAATCCTAGCATTTCTTATTTATTTTTTGGTATAACAAGCAAGTGAGTTTAAGAAACATATACAAATAACCTCAAGCCTACACATTATTTAAGAAGGATAATAGGATTTTGCTATAAAGAGTTATATTTAATAGTTAAAAACTTAAAATCATGAAATGAGTAGTGATATATTTAGTTTGTTGGGCTAAGTTAAGGTGAGCGGTTGTACAAACAATTTTTGCATGTCAAAATTAGAAAGTATTTTCTTTTTATATAAACTCAAGCGAGTATTAAAGTTTTAGGTTTTGCTAAAGACAACTATAAAGATTGTGGTTAAGAGACATTATTTTGTTACAATTGTTTGTAAGATTACAATTCAACCGATCATGATCAAGTGTCAGTTGTGTACGTATTCACTATTTCCTGAATTGTCTCCACTGTTTTCAGGAGTATCATCCAATCAGAAGCGTTCATATATGTAGTATTGTAATAAGAAAAAATTGCTTAACCACAACTATTAAAACTGTTGTTAGCAAAACCTTAAATTTTTTGAGAAAAGTAATAATTTACAATAAAATTGGAAAAAGTAGCAACGTTGTAGAATAAAAGGAGTACAAGTCACACATTAGCACTACAATTAGCTAGCAATAATTGTTCTGAAAAAAAGATGTAATTTATGTCAATTCATAATCTTTACTACTATCTGTCTCTTGTCCTCGTTTTTTATAGGTCTATAGTGTATGTCCAACCTTTAACTTATTAAGCTTACAAACTTATATGCATCGACATATAAATTGCAAAAAGGATACAATAGCTAAATGACCGATGAAATCGCGAAATGTAAGAGTATCTTATAAAGAGGATCGTTTTATACGAATTAGTTTAATTAGGAATGTTATAATGAAGGATGCACGAGGTTTGATTTTCTGAACAATTGGTTTTGGTTACAATATTAATCGACTATGCAATAGTTGGTGATGGTATTCGTAGAATCGTAGGTATAAATGGAAAATTACATAAGTTTCAATGCTATGTCCTTATACATCCATACTTATCGTTCGTGTTTATTACTCCGTAGTATGCATAATGGTTACTAATTCAATCGCCGGAGCTTCATATCTACGGTCTTCTACAATTCTACAAAGTTGATAACGAGTTTTCTTTTGCATTTAGGGTCAGTTGATGAAGCACCACCTAGTATCTAGGAAATATATATATGTATGTATTAGAAAGTCAACAATTATTATAAAACTCATAGAAATGTATTTTATAATAATTGTTGTCTTTCTAAAAAAAATATTTCCTAGATACATAGGTGCATGATAAAGATAAGTTATTGATACCCCTAAAATGATCGTAATACTCTCTATTAATAAAAATTTTATTTTTAGTTTTTTTTATATTATAAAACTACGTAAAAAAAAGTACGAAACATAAAGTTCGACAACATATACGAAATATAAACTGAGTACCAAATAATAATTAACTAAATCTGATGTTTGTTTGATTAAAACATCAAGAATGTTCAATCAAATCAAGTGAGTTTGTAACACTTTAATTTAAATTTATTCATTGGTGTTCTTATAAAAGGCAATCCTAAGATTATGGGATAAGAAAATAGAAACAAAAAGGATACTGAAAGATTATGAAAGTTCTAATTGGCCATAAACGTGATGTATGTCAAGTACCAAATCTTACTCAACTTCCAATGTAAATCTTTGATTATATGCTCTTGTCTCTCACTTTTGTGCATGTTTTTTTAAAGATTATAAACCCACCAAAAAAATCTTTTTAAAAGAAGAGACCAACTAAGCCAGGTAAACCATGTGAGAAGACTGCTTTAATCCTAATACAAAAAACAGCGTAACTAGTTCAATCTGCATTGTGATTTGCACCATCAAATAATGTATGTGGACGGAGCTAGTAAGATGACTAATGTGTGTTGAGTCACCCTTAATCAACTCACTTCATTTATTAGTTATTTAGATTACAAGCCGTTTTTCTACTAGTTTTTACATCCAGCCCCTTATTCTATAAGCACCCCCTTATTCTATAAATATGCCTACAAAATTTATAAATGAATAACTTAAACAACACAAGACAACACTATAGATTAATGTTTGAAGCGATATTTATCACTATGACTTTTTGCTTTAAGCACAGTCAACCCCCCTTAACTAAAAATCTTTGCCCCGCCCCTGTTTGTACATTCCATCTTTTAATCAACATTTTGGTTCGAAAGAACACATTTTGAATTCTCAATGAAAGTTAATAAGAAAAAGAAGAATAGGAAGGTCTTTTCTAGATAAAAGTAAAACATACTTATTAGTTTACACAAACTATAAAACTATAACTAAATACCATACACAATTATTAAACCATTTAAGTTAAAAACTTACCCTCCATGAGTAACCTGAAAAAGGAAAAACCTCATATGTTTATGTGAACAATTACAATCTTGATGAAACATTTTATAAGAGAAAAAGAAATTCGAGATTAATTATCAATATTTGACTCGATTCGATGACACTTATACATATTGTGTAATCAAATGTGTATATATGTATGTATGCATACATTGCTTTTTAGTTTCCTTTAGAAAGAATATGCATTGGGACTAAAGCTTGTTTGAATGCAATGAAATGTGAATAGTAGTGATCAATAACTTGTTACAAAAACTCTCTTTGGTTGTGTAAGCTTTTTAGCTTTAAAGATCAAGCATCAAACTTTATGGCTTTATGCTATACTTGTGACGGATGCCTAAAGGCCCATAGGCTAATACCTACAATAACAACACTATGCAACAAGCCCATTTCGTATATTGTACCTTAACCTAACATCAAGCTACACAACCTAACATATTCCTTTAGCATCTATAAAAGTTAGAACTTGGTTTATTGCTATTGAGTATGTACTTTTTTCCCATATCATGGATGAAACTTTATTGGTATTAGTATAATCTTTTAGATTGTAGGATTACTTAAGCTTGTAATCTATAGTTTATAAAGTGTATAATGAAATATTAGAGAATGTGTAAATAGATTGTATCAAATGTTTTACTTGCCTGGTTTACTAGATTTAACATATGGGTTTTTGAGTTTGATGAATGTTTGTTTGCATAACACATCTATGTATAAAGAATATTTGCAACGATTTACATATACCGAAACTTTAGTGATAAGTTGCAGTATTGTTTTCTAATGGTGATTGTCATATGAAACTAGTCGTATCAGAAACCATTTTGATGAATTAGAAAGCGTTTGATAACTAGAAATTAACGGGGTCGCGCGATCGCATACCCCTACACCAAATTATGACATAGGTTCAACCACTTGGGCTAACCTTGGGTGGTACCGCACCAAAGTGCAATGGCGCTCACCAACCTAGGCCATGGACCCTCTTGACCGCCCATTGACCCTGTCCAGGTAAGTGGTTATTCAATTAGCATCGTTCCCTATTTATAGATAATATCATCTTTAATCTATCACCTTCCAACCGATGTGGGACAAAATCCTTTAAAACATACATATACAATAGTAACAGACTTGGCGACTGCATGGGTCGAGTATATAAAGTAAATCGGCTGTCTGTTAGGATCAGAACCGGAACCAAACATATTAGTCTCACATTATACACTAATCCATTTTTAAAAATAAAAACATTTGACAAGCACAGTTTAGGAGAATTAGAAAACGTTTGATAACTAGTAATTAACGGGGCCGCGCGAACGCATGCCCCTACAACAAATTATGAAATAGGTTCAACCACTTAGGCTGACCTTAGGCGGCACCACACCGAAGTGCAATGGTGCTCACCAACCTAGGCCATGGACCTTCTTGATCGTCCATTGACCCTGTCCAGGTAAGTGATTATTCTATTTGCATCCTTCCCTATATATAGATAATATCATATATAATATATCACCTTCCAAACCGATGTGGGACAATATTCGTTGAACCAAACATACGTAATAGCAACAGATGTGGGACAAAATTCCAAAACAGGTGTTGTTTAGGATCAGAACTGGAACCAAACAGATTGCGGTTTACCTATCACACTAATCCCTTGTCACATTTGAACAATTTTCTTTCGACAAAGTGTTACATCATTTAAATGTACAGTTATAACCCTGTGATAAAATTCTGCTTATTTATAGTGGATAACTAGTATCGAATATTTGCAAATACTAGATCAAACTAAAGCTGCATTACCTCCAATGCCTCAAATAACTTCTTCCCAGTAGATAATTCCTGGAAAAACATAATGTGGCAACCGGGATCAATGGATCACTTTCTGATGTGTTAGTACGTAAATATATTTTAGAAGCTAAATATAGGTAACAAATAGTACGTGAAATCTAGTCTAGTTAAACACCATCTCACCTGATCAATCCTTAAAGCTACGATCAAGTTGATGCAGCTACATAATGGGTCCTTAGTGTATCAATGGCTTTCTCCACTGATTGCTTAAGTTCAGGAATTGTTGTTTTGCACACTGGATTTTAGCATCGACGAGAAGCTTAAATAAGTTAGGGGGTGTTTGGGTGTGCCTTTTAATATTGATTGCAAATCAGAAGCATATCTATTGGATTATAGCAATTTCAAGTGGCAATATCACTATCTGATATCAGGTAGTTTGTTTTTATCTTTATCTGATATCAGATAGTTTGTTTTTAATTTTGTATCAGATTTGGGAATGTCCAAATCTTAGTCCTTTTCCTTATGATGTACTATTGTTTGGAAGTTAATATATATTTCACCTTTGCACCAAAAAAAAAAAAAAAAAAAAAGGCAATATCACTAGATAATACGGGAAGCTTGGATTGATTTGAATCATATATTATAACAGCTGCATGTTATTAAGATCAAATGAGAGTTAGGCCATAAAACATACATCGAGTAGCGCGGGCTTGTGCTTCTGCTATCGCATCCGTATACGATGCCTGGAACAAACAATCTCGTGAGAAATGTAACTTTGAATACTAATAAAAGGTTGTTAAGTGACTGCAAAACTAACCTCCATCGTGTCATGAGTTTCACTGATGTGATCAATCATTTTCTTGAAATCCTTTTCAGCTTCAACCATTGATTGTTCGCATGCTTGGTTTTGAGCCTGCAGAAATAGCAACAGGGGAGATAGATTTTAAGACAAATAGATAGTAGAACGCTAGAGGTCATGGATGGTAACTAAAATTCTGCTCATTACTTGTACTTCTGGCGATTAGGGACCAGTTAGTATGTATAATCTGACCAGAAGTACAGGGAAGAAACTAGTTCTGATTCTGTAGTTTTCTACAGAACATCATACTACAATCTATTCATTTACGATACTTTTCAAACTCTATGGTAAAGTATGCAGAAGTTCAGTTACTACTTACTAGGATGTTAAAAGGATAGATCGCAAGTTCATAACTTAAATTGGTACAAAATGGCAATATTAAAAACATGTGGTCCATACTCCATAGATGGAAATGAATCAGCATATAACTACTGAAAATCATTCTTTCTTGCAACATGTCAAGTACAATGGTTACTTGTGTTTCCTCATTCAAATCATAGCTTTAATAGCAAACAACATGTCACAAATCCACTTAAAGCCTACATCAAGTGGAGAACAAATCAACACAACTTTATGTATATGTAGTGCCTAAATCAAGCTACAAAAAATCGCATGAATGACTCTTTTGCATTCAGATATCACATCGAAAATATGTTTTTTTTGTTCTTCAGACAGAAATACATGATCCAAAGAAGCTTTTGAACATGATCTCTGGTTGTATATACAAAAATTCACATAAAAACGTTGTTGACGATTTCTTTAGAACACTATATCAATTAACCTATATATTTATTTACACATGAATACATTAAAAAAGAAGATCAAGAGCTCATATAACGAAAAAGAAATTACAATCTCTAACTGCATATAAACATTAGGATTCAAATTTCATAAAAGTAAATCACAAAATGGAAACACTTTTGATAAATGAGAAACTTTACAGGTATAAACCACCTTTTCTACTGCAAATTACATCGATAAGCAATATGAAGCTTTTATAGAGCTTAGTTTGCATCAATAAGCAGATGATTGACTTTTTCACTACTACGATCTATATGAGAAAATATCTACCAGCATAAACAAAAATTCTGGTGCCTGTTTCATACAAAGACAAAGAACAGCAGGTACTGACTCACTTGTACTGTTTGAGTGTATATATACAAGATTACATCAAAGAACACTCACTTAATCACTTAAAGAAACAGCATAGGCACTGCTTGCATATAAACAACTAATTTCCCACACGTGGTCAAGTGAGACAAACCAAAAAACTACAAGCAGAAATCACCTAATCTACAGCTAAACTGATCATAACTATATGTGATTATACAAGCATAGTTAACATTTCCTAAAACCTAATCTATATCAGCAATCTGATTATCAGGCATTTAGACAACTAAAATTGATACCACAAAATCATCTACAAACAGAAACTTAACATTTTCCGCGCACCTACACATATAACAATAAACATCCAATTAGTACAGAATAACTTTATAGTATCCAGATCAGATCAATACGATTAACAATATCCACAAATATAAATTAACATTTTCCGCACATATTCTGTTCATTCATATTTCCTATAAGTATATTGATCATAACTAACTCTCAGTGTGAATGTACAACAATTAACATTTGCACAACCAAATCGATACGACAAGCTTATCTACAGCCACAAACTAACATTTTCCTCGCAAAGATTATAAAAACATAAATATTACACTGATTATATAAAGATAAGCAGCACTGAATTTTTATAAAACTAAACTTAAACAACATCGAGATCATTTCAATACAGTAAACTACATCTACATGCAGAAACTAAGATATTCCGTACTAATTATAAGCAGAAACAAGCAGAATTTAAAAGTATCAATACATAGATAGCTATAAACATTCAATCAAATATATTACCTTAAGTAAATAGAAATAATCTAAACCTGATATCGAGATCAGATCAATACGATAAACAATAGTATCTACTAACAGAACTTAACATTTTCCGTACAAATTCTATTCATCCACGTCAACATTCACCTAAGTACATAACAACAAGCAACTAAAAGTATCAAAAACTTAATTTACATCATAGAGATCAGGTCGACACTTAACTACTTATAACTATAAACTTTCAATCGATATGATAAAAGCATAGCTAACTAGAGCTAATCTAAACCTGATATCGCTATCTATCGATATGATAAATCAAATATATAACAATAAGTAAGTACAAATTATACCGAAATCATGCCGATACGATTTCCGTACAAATTATATATAACAACTAATACATTTAATCACTCGCCTTAAACCGTTTTTGTAAGCGAATGTGTGAAGCATCAATATCCTTAAGTAAATCAGCATAACAGCTATCGATGTTTCGCTTAATCGAGTCGATATGTAACGACGTCGTTTTCTTCAGATCTGTGATTGTGGCGCGTGTTTTGTTAAGTGAAGATGATGATGATGACGTCAACGGTTTGGTTTTGATGATTGGTGATGATTTTCGGTTTGATTTCTTCTTCATTTTTTGTGTTTGGTTTTGGAGGTGAATGTGATTTGAATTTTTGGTGTGTTTATCGGCGGGAATGGAGAGTATTTTTTTAACTTTTAAATAGAGTCGTAAATTTGTGTCCAAAATTATAAATATGGGCTTTTATAGGCTAAGTTGTAAAACTTTTACCCGTATTTAGCTTCATACTTTTTTGAAATGGGCATGTATGAATGCTTTTTTAAAAGTTAAATGAGCATTAACGGACCTTTCAATTGAAAAACATCGCAATTGTTTTAATAAAAAAAAAAGTTATAAATATAAAATATTTAATTTTTCAAATATAAATGAGATGTTATGTTTGGTGAATTTTTTTCGGCGTTTTTGTTTTGTTTAAAGCGATTTGTATAACATGAGCTCGTTTGGCCCATGTCCGTTTACCCGTATCCATTCGGACTCGTGGTCCGACCCTGCCCATTGATATGCAATTATACAATATGACCGTTTACTTGTATTTATGAAGTTTATCGCTTTCATAGAGCACAAGGTATGGCAATGGCGGACAACATGTTATTGGTATGTCACCTCAGTGTCACATCATTCACCTCCCAATAACACATCAATAACCAAGGGTCCGTTTGGTTTACTTATAGGAATCACAAATGGATATTGGTATGATAATATGGTGGTATAGGAATGAGTTTGATTGTTCAAAAAATGTCAGGTTTATATATTTAGGTGTAAATATTGTTTGATAAATATGAAGGAAAAGAGTGGGGTGAGTGAAATTAATGGTGGAATAAAGCCCACAGGAATGGTTTCGCAAAATCCACCAAGTCTAAGTAGTATGGATCTATGAGTTTCAACTGTAGGGCCCACGGGAATGGTTTGACAAAACCCCTCAACCAAATAAACACAAATGATATCAAACTCATACCCTGATTCCCACACCCCTATACCAAACGGACCCTAAAACACCATCCCTCATAACACAACACTAACATGTTAATGGGTCCCACAAAATACCCTACTATAAATACCCCCGCTCACAATACATTAAAAAAATAAAAATAAAAATTCAACATTTAACCAATAACTTGAGCCACTGAAACAACTCAAACATGAATGGCTTGTGAATGGCATGTTCCTAGGTATCATCATTGGCATGTTATTGGTTTACAAATGAGCATTTGACATGTTAAATTCAATGCATACCCTCATAGAAGCTTTTAATACTTTCGTGATAAACAACTCATTTTGTGATCACGCTTATTTTAAAGTTCAAATTCTTATAAGCTCACACAAGCTATACCGAACACACTCATAAAACGTGTATTGGTAAACGAGATGAATATGACGATCATCGAGACCGAGCCCATTGATAGCAATTATACAATATGACCCTAGTACTTGTAAAAGTTAATATTTTTATTCCATTTTTAAATAAGGTGACGGGTTGAAAACCGGTTGGGAATATCAACTAGAACCGGCATGCTTGCTAAACGGGTTATGTGAGCTTCGTTGACCGCACTAATCCGTTTGACATCAACCCTAACTTGTTACTTTGTTAGTTACTGTGTCGTGCTGAGAATTTTTACCGCAATTTGATACGATGATGTCAACTAGGAGTGTAAGTTGATCTCAACTAGGTGTAAGTGAATCAAGCTAACTGAGGTGTCGTTTGTTTTTTAGAGCTTTTACCTCTTCATCTGCAAACCATGTCTGCAGAAGAAGAGGTAGATCTAAAGTCTTCATCTGCATGGATGAAGACCGTTTGTTTTTGTGCTATTGAAACACTTCTTTTATTTTCTATTTTTTTTCTTTTTTTGCGCTATAAATCCTTTTGTAATATGGTTCAAATGGGTTAATCGTAAAAAAAAGTAAAATAACAGACGAAAACGTTAATAAATGAACGAAAACATAAAAAAAAAACGGACGAAAAAAATACGAAAACGGATTAAAACGTAAAAAAAAGACGAAAACGTAAAAATTGACGAAAACGTAAAAAATGGGCGAAAACGTAAATAAAAAGACCGAAATGTAAAAGAGATGTAAGATATTGAGAAAGAGATGTAAGGTTTGTGAAAGAAGAGGTAAGGAGTGAAAGAAGAGATAAGAAGTGAAAGATAATGTCTGAAATTTAGAAGATGGAAGAAGTGAAAAGAAACACTTATGTCTCCAAAAAAACAAACAAAAAACAGCTGCCCTCCTGCAGACAAAAGAAGTGAAAAGAGGAAAAAAACACTTATTGGGGAAAAACAAACGACACCTGAGATTGTTTAGTAGACGAGCTTGAGCATACTCAAGAGACAAATGAGCTTTTAGAATTAAGTTAAAAAATAACTATTCGTGCACTAGTGTCTGAAATAGAACTAAATTTGAATTCCCTAGTTTACGTAACACGACAAGATGGACTTATTTTATTCGAAACTTCCAAACTGTTGACAAACAAATAGAAAAAACAGCGATGCATGTCCAACCCCTACCTAAGACTCTAAAGTGTCGTAATTTTATCAAGCAACTCAAGCTCAAGCTTATATCAAGTTTTAGTCCAAGTTAAGGTAATAAAAGCTCAACATTGAGCTCATATAGGTCGTTCCAACCCTTATATAAAAACTGCGTTTTAATCTTATGGTGATGTTCTACTGTAAGTTTCACAGGTTACTTTATCACAATTCATTTATCAAATAAAATAAATTTGACTATCATTTTTCTTGACCCAGTGGATCATATAAATGGGTCGGATATGATCAGATCTATATCAAGACGATCGGACCATTCATATTCCCATGCTACAACATGACCCTAGTTCCATTCTTCTGCTCACATGAAAAAACATCAACCATTTGGGGTTTAATTGTGATCCAATCAAAGCTTCTTTAGATGTCCCCGGTGTTTCACCTTCAAATTTGGATATATAGTCTTTCATTAAACTTTCAGTGTGACGCAATGCACGGATTCACGGAAATAGATAGCAGTGGCATTCCTCAAACAGACTTTACAAAGAAGACCTAGTGATGCATCAAGATCATGCAAGTCTTGATGTCATGGTTCTTGATCCACGATCCAAATTGTTGTATAATTTTGTTTTTTCTTCCTTCTAAAGTAAGCTATATAATATACTAAAGAAAAAACCATTCAAGCGAATTTGATCATTGCAAATCATACATCATGAAAAGAATTTAAGAACAGCATAGTAAAGTGGCTCAACTTCTAGACGAAACAAACATAACATCGCTTCACAAAATAACAGATAAAATACCTTTTCTATTAATCAACCCAATAGTCCAAACTTACTTCCAGCATTCTTAACCCATTTCCCACAACTTTCCCGCTTCAAATGCAACCAACGTTTCCTATAATCAGCACTTTCAACGAGCGCTTAAAGTTCATAGACTCATTTGTATTTTCTCTCTAACAGTACAGGGACCTAAAGTGTCATTTATGTGTTAATTTTGATGAGTCAGTTAGTTAGACAAGCAAATTTTAAACCACAATAGGACACCTACAACTCCTGGCACGTAAAAAAACCGCTAATCAAAACTTTATGAATCGAAATTTTATTAAGCAACTCGAACTCAGCTTCTATTAAAGTTGGACTTCGAGCATAAAAAACCAGTTGGCTAGACTTGAGCTCTGATCAACCGTTTCGAGCCTTATGTGAATTGAGAATCTTGTTATAACTTTTGTTATTTCTAATGAGTTCCGGTTAAAACGATATACCCTAGCAAATTTAATAGCCAGCACCTGGAACTCACTAGAGGCAGACATGATTTGAAGTGTTGACCTTCTGCATTGCAAAAGTTACTTTAGAGTATCACCAACAGTCTTCCTCGTTATTAAGGATGACAGAGTGATACCAGAAAACACAACAATAAATCCAAAACAATGATGTATTCCATGCTTATAAACTCACCCATATAACAAAAAATCAAACTGCTGATGGTTGTTTTTTTTTGGGCAAATGACAAAAAAATGCATCGAACTTGACACTTTTTATGATTGTGTGTAGTTAACTATTTTTTTTCTTATTGTGTCTTGAACTTTCAAAATTCGATTATTGTGTGTATTTTGTGACCATTTTACCCTTAAATTTTCAAATTTTGAAGGGTAAAATGGTCATTATATGGCGAATAGTCACAAAATACACATAATGATTGAAATTTGAAAGTTCGAGACATATAATAAGAAAAAAGTAGTTATTACACACAATCACATAAAGTGTCAAGTTTGATGCATTTTTTTTATCATTAGCCCTTTTTTTTTTTGAAAAGCTGGATTTTATATAGGAGAGCCTCACAAAAGAGTCATACAAAGAACCAAGGTCTGTACAAGGCCACGAAATCCCAAAGCCTATCAACTACAAAAGACTAAACAACAGAGTTCAGTAAACAAATCATTCGGTACTGCTGATGTGAAATTGATGTAAATTGCATAATTGCAAACTCACAAATCGAACTCTAGAATAACTTCTGAATTTTCCTAGTCAAAAACTGACATTACGCATTGTACTTCATGTAGACAACTAGACATATAAAAATAGCTCTGCACAGCATTCCTAACCCAAAACATAACAACCTGGTTTACCTACCTTCTAGATAAAACCGAAACATAACATCAGATGAAACAAATATAAACCATACCTTTTCTTTTCATCAATCCAATAACCCAAACATACTTCCAGCATTCTTAACCCAATTCCCACAACTCTCGGGCTTCAAGTGCAACCAAAGTTTCCTATAATCTGCACTTTTTGACCAAACAGCAAAAGTGCAGTGTCGTACATTGGGTCTTGTGCTCCCCATCCAATTTTCTCCAGCTTTTTAACACAAGCGCCCATGTCATCTTCTTTACATATCTTCATAATCATTCTAGACATTCCAGAAACATCTTCTTTAAGCGCCTCCAGCTTTTTAAAGCAAGCACCTACATCATCTTCTTTATTTTTCTCTATCATCATTTTCTTCATTTTGGAAACATCTTCTTCAAGTGTCTCCCACTTTTTATAGCAAGCACTAACGTCATCTTCTTTATTTTTCTCCATCATCATTCTCGTCAATTTAGAAACATCTTCTTCAAGTGTCTTCAACTTTTTATAGCAAGCACTAACGTCGTCTTCTTTATTTTTCTCCATCATCATTTTCATCAATTTAGAAACATCTTCTTCAAGTGTCTTCAACTTTTTAAAGCAAGCACCAACATCATCTTCTTTATTTTTATCCATCATCATTTTCGTCATTTTAGAAACATCTTCTTTAAGTGTCTCCAACTTTTTAAAGCCCGCATCAACTTCTTTACTTTTCTCCATCATCAATTTCGTCATTCTCAAAACACCTTCTTCAAGTGTCCCCAACTTTTTATAGCACACACCAAGGCCATCTTCTATAGTTTTCTCTAGGGGTGTGCAAGAAACCGAAAAACCGAACCTAAACCGAAAAAAACCGAAGAACCGAAACAAAAAAAACCGAAACCGATTGAAAACCGACGGTTCGGTTTTTATATTTGAAAACCGAAGTTTTTGGTTCGGTTTGGTTTTAACTTTAAAACCAAACCAATAGAAACCGAACCGACATTTAAAGTCAAAATAATATCTCTTGCCTTGTTGTTCATAAATAAAATAAGTACTTTATCTCGATATCTTCCTTTTACATTACCGTTGTCAATGATGCATTTCAAATGTGTGATAACTCTGCTAATATTTTATTTCATAACAATATACATAACACAAATGTGCTTTAAGGTTAAAAAAATGGGTACACAAATGTCACAAGAACACATTAAGTTTGAATGTTAATGGTTGTTCCTGTTGAAGATGGTGCAATTAAATCAAAAGATTGAAGAACTTGTTTCAACATCATTCTTTTTTCGTTTACACACCTTCAATTGTTTCATGTACCTTTCAAGCTCTAACAAATCCTTGGAACTTGGAGGCAACTTTGAGAATGTTGGCACTTGATTTAAGACGGTTCTTTACCCGTTTAGTACCGTTGTACCGGTTTAAGATATGGTTCTATTGTATGATATATGTCAAATCTACTTTGAAAAGAAAAGCTCGATAAGTCGTATAGAAACCGAAAAACCGAAAACCAAACCGAACAAAACCGACAACCGAAAAACCAAACCGACACAAAACCGAAACCGAATGGTTTCTAAAAATCAAAAACCGAAAATTTTCGGTTCGGTTTCGGTTTTATACAAAAACCGAACCAAACCGAACCATGCTCACCCCTAGTTTTCTCCACAACCATACTCACAAGTTTAGAGATATCTTTTCCAAATCCTGAGATGGCATCATCGCTTGTTTGAAGTTTTCGTTTTTTGTTTTGAGTTGGAGAATGAGAAGAGCACTTTTGTGTTGAGGTCAATGGATTTTGTAGGGAAGTTGGGGGTTCTTCTACATGATGGGAATTAGCATGATCCTGGTCTGGAATTGTGGGTGTAGTTCTTTCAACTAAAGGGGTCTCATTAGGAGGGAGTCGTTTCGGATCACCAATGACGTCACATGTGGTACGAAGCAAATTAAGGTCCCAAACTAATATTCCACTGCACAAATTGATTACAAGATAAGCAGAAATCACTATCCGAATGAGTAATGACCAAAAAAGTGCACACAACACCAAAATTTAACTTATACTAGTACATGTACATCAGTGCATCTAAGCAAGTTAAAGAATATTAGAAAAGATTACTACATAAAATTACGGCCACATGGTTTAACAATTGATTTTGTTTTAAAATTAAAGATATAAATATAACACATACATTGCAATAATTTCACCGTTGCTATCCAAAAGCTTGCCCAACCGAAAGTTAGTCAATTGAACAATGGAACCTTTCTGCAACTTGTTTGATATATAAATCTCAACATGAATAAGACCAATCTGCACAAAAGAACCATCAGATAACATAACCAAGTGCCATTGCTTGCCACTTTTATTACTACACACAACACCATCACTCATAATCACTTGAAGCACCGGTTTTAGATCATTCGAGGTACATTCACCGGTCACTATCTTCGATATTGCTCCTGAAGTAAGATTTACAGCCATTGTTTTGTGAAATGGAAAGTGTAAATTGTGGTAATTTAATTTGGGGGTTTTTACCCTAGAAGAAATGAAATTCAAAAGTGAGGGAAATAAAAAGAGATAGACTGTGCCCAAAAAAAAAAAATGTTACTTTTAACTACCTAATGTATATAGACTTCTTACAATACACCCTTTTATTTATCTTATCATGCTCCTATTTTTTTCTTACAAAACACAATGGCTTGTTTGGAAAAAAACTAGTTAGCAATTTGTATTCTAAAAGTGTTTGGTAACAAAACACAATAAGCTCACATAAGCTACTTTCCAAACACACTCTATAAAAGGTGTAATGGCCGATAGGTGTTGCTAAAGTTGAATTGTGAAGCTTATACAAAATGGACTTGAACATTTTATTTTTAAACATGTTCAGATAACTAGATAGAGCTATAATTTATGATTGCAAAGATGAATTTGAAAACAAAACTATCATAAACATTACTGTTACTTAGGCGTGAAGTAATGGTCATCAAACGCACCATTTTCACGTCAACGTCATATCACATTCAACACACCACCAAATAGGTGTAATGGTTATCACCAAACCAAACACATAAAAATACCCCCCCCCCTTTATACATACATTCCCCCACACAAAATGAAAAGAAATAAAAGCGCAAATGTTTGGAGGTGCATACCACGAAATCAGTGCCAAAATCTGAGGACCACGCGTGAGAAGGAGGAGGGGTTAATGGGGTTGCCACGTGCTGGGTCACCACCAAGTAGTAGACCACATTCCATTACCACCAGCCTTATAGGTTTACAAGTCTTTAATACAGCTCATTATTAACTTGTGTGTAAAACAAAACTTATTTTGTAACTCAATATACTGAGTAAAATTTAATAGTTCTGGACATGGACGAAAGTGTGAGTTTTATTTCATAAAAGTATTTTAGCATAGCATACCATCACAAAAGATAAATATGGTGACCAAAACACTAAATCCAATATCTTATCTATTTTTATTTGTATTATATATTTTTCTGCTATTTTTTAGGATGCGTTTGGTACATAGATGTAGTAATCGGGGAATCCATTCATTCCTTTATTTAGGGTGTGCTTGGTTCAAACTCTACAATGGGAAAAGGAAAAGCAATGGTAATGCTAAGGAAAAGGAAAGGGAAAGGAATCCATTCCTCCCAATTTATTAAGTAATGGCTCATTACCCACTGTTGGGTAATGGGTCATTGCATTATAATCAACCAAGCACCTTTTTTCATTATCACACACCCCAAATTACTGCTTTGCGTGAATGGAATTCACGGGATTGATGTCATAGCATCACAATCAGTTATATTGAGCGACCTAAAGTGTCGTTTGGAAAATACATCGTTTGATTTAATAAAATAATCGAGTTTACAAAGTAGGTCCCAAATGTAAATCAACTTGCGGAAATAAGTTTGTTACAATTCAAACGATGTTTTAAAATCGTAAAACCCAAGTGAGACGCGTCGTCACCACGACTCCATGATGTGTCCAAATGCATGCCATGAAGTGAATGCCTTAGATACCGAGATAAAACATGCTAAAAGTGTCAACACAAAGGTTGAGTGAGTTCATAGAGTTTGTGTTGAAATGTAAAGCCTTTAAAAATCGTTTATGTAGCAAAGGCATTGTAAATCCACTCGGTTCAAGTCCCGCCCATACAAAACTTGCAACCGTGTGTTCACAACCCACCGCCGTAATATGTAGAGTTAATGTTCAAGCCCACATCGTCAAATGAATTCACAAAATAGTGCCTAACTTAATGTATCAATAGTTGCTTGATATAACAAATATGAGTGTTGATCAAATCGTTCCAAGACCGTTAGTCCATGATTGTACCAAGTACATGAATATACCAAGTCCGTTAGCCCAATGTTATACCAAGACCGTTAGTCCATGATTGTACCAAGTACATGAATATACCAAGTCCGTTAGCCCAATGTTATACCAAGACCGTTAGCTCAACATTATCCAAGTCCGTTAGATCAATATTATACCAAGTCCGTTAGCTCAATGAATATCAATGAATATACCAAGACCATTAGCTCAATGAATATGATATGGAAGTTCTAAGTGTGGCAAAAGCATTACGCATGACTAAGCATTCGATTCGATTAAACATGTAGTTTCAAATAATCATGATAGTTATGAAAATAATTGAGCATGTATCTCCCCCAAAACATTTATGAAAACAAGTAAAAGTAGGGGCTATGGAACTCACAGTAATCCATAATAGTTTAAAGTACTTGTGAACGTAAATGAAAACAGTTTGAGCATGTATCTCTCCCAAAGAGTTTAATAAAAGCATTAAAACAAGAAAAGTGGGGCTATGGAACTCACTTGGTAAATTGAGGCGATGACAAAAGTGAGTACACCGAGGTATAATGTGAAACTTTAATCTTGACCTATGATGAATGTTATGATATGTAATGAGTTGCAATGTAATGTTATGCATGCATTCCGTATGTTATTTATACCATTTCGAGTTTTGAAAATATTACTTGTCGTCGAAAATACTGCTTTGACGTCTTGACCAATCAAAATCACTTTACATGTTTTACGTCAAAATGTCATCCTACAATGGTTTTATAATGATTTTGGTGAAATTATCACTTTTAAATCGCAAAACAATGTCGTCGGAATTTTCTTGAAATTAACAAAATGGCTTTGGAAAACTAGTCGTAAAATGGTGTCGTCGATCGTTAGAAAACGAACTCATTGTTTTGGAAAGTTTGTATCGATATCTAGAAGTTTCGATTCAGGAGTTTTCCTCCAAAAGGTCTCGAACATAAAGATAATAAGGGTTAAAGATAGTGATTTTTGCTAATTGTGTGCGAGAAAATTGAGTTTCGCCAAGTTTGAACATCCGTAAATAATTTACCATAACTCCGCTTTAAAAGCGACTTTTTGTTTTGAAAATATGGCCGATGAACTTGATTTTACTAGAAGACATTTCGTTCCAAAAGTTTCACAACCTTGTTAAAAACAACCGCAAACATGGTCGTTCTGACTAATGAAATACTTGAATCGTAAAAATAATATCGTTTTCGAGAAAATAATAGTTACGGCAACTTTATGAAAACGTGCATATCTTTGTCGTTTTAAATCCGTTTTCACGTATAATCGTCCTTAGCTTCGTATCGAAGTAAACTAATATATTTTGACAAGTCGAAATAATTTGTGAAGCTTAAGGCTCATTTTGACCCAAACAATGTAAAACAACAAAGTGAAATTTGAAATTAATATATTTCGTCATCCAAACTTGTAAAATCCATAACTTCTTCGTTATAAGTCCGTTTCATCCGTTCAAGCGACCACGGATTCGTTTTAAAGTATATTTTCTAAATATCAAGGCTAAAGTTTCGTACCAACAGTAGGTTTTCCAGAAATTGAAATAAGGACAGAACATAAATTATAGTTATCGAAAATAGTTTTCTCGGACAAAACCTATTCTAATCCCTTCAAATCAACTCCAAAGCTAATCTAATCCTACCATACACCTTCTTAGGGTGTCATGGGTTCCTAGACATCATCAAGACCAAAGAATACCATGGGGATAATTATAGGATGACCATATATATAAATAACTCTAAAAATCATGTAAAATGGTATAAATCACATAAATCATGCATGCTTGCTCCAAAAATGAAAAGATACATATGTAATGAAAAGGAAACATGAAAAATGAAATAAATATGCTTACAAGTGAATATGATGAGGTGATTAGAACCAAGGATTAAACCTAAACACCCTAGGTTTTTATTTCAAAACCTAAACAAGAGTGTTATCTAGATTGTGATTACTTGAACTTGAAAAATTGTGATGATCTCTTCTAAACATCAATGGAGGCCGGTTCTAGAGGGAAGAAAAACCAAGAGAAACTTTGCTTGACTTGTAGAATTATTGGTGAAAAATGAATGAAATGTGTGTATGCAAGTTGAGTGTGAATATATACATGTAATAAACAATATCTACTAACCCAATTTGATTGTCCCTCCCCCCTTGGAACCGGATTTTAGGGGATGTGGTTCCCAAATGTATATTTTTTTTTTAAATATCTTGCATTTACTTGTATATAATGTGTAAAGTTTATGTAATTTGTAAGAAATGTAAGTAAAGTGTAGATAATTGTAACTTTTTGGTACAAGTAAATTTTTAATAGTTCAAAATAGAATGTAATGAGATAATAAAAATTGTAAAAATACATTCCTTGTGAAATTTGAGTGCTATAAAAATTATCGTATAATTTTTAAGAAAAACGACGTAATAATTTAACTTTAACGATTAATATACCAAATAAATTTGAAACACTAGGAAAACTAAAAATATAGTTTTTATAAACTAAATGTAAGTTTAAAAATACATCGGGATCATTTTTGAAAGTAACGGATTAAATGTTAAAATAATAACTCACGCGATAAAGTTTATTAAATATAAAAATTACGCGTTGAATGTGAAATAAAATGTCGTGAATGTACTAATGAGATGCACATGATGTCGATGAAATGTAGACTAATCTTAGTCCATATGAAATGTGCGTGATGTTATGATCATGAATTCGCCGCTAAACCTTAAAGGTTACGCGAATTTGGAACACGTAAACCAAGTTTACGATAAATGTTGAAATTGTGAAGCATAAATTGTGTCGAGAAATGACCTGAAAGTACGGGTTGTCACAATTACCTTACCCATTCCTCACCTCCCAAAACCTTCTACCAAGCGCGCCCTTAGTTGTTTGGTAAGATATTTTGTAATGATATTTGAGAATGACGGTCCGTTTGGCTTGTAAATAAGTATGAAATAAGAATTGAATTGGTAATGGTTTGAAAGAAAAGTTGGAAAGAGAAAATAGATTATTATATAAAATTAACTTTTGTTTTATAAATTTGAAAAAAAAAAATTGAATTAAGACAATATTTAAAGATAAAAAATAAAAGACAACAAAAATAAAAGCCCCACCTTATCTATACTACTTATAATGCACGAAGGCACCCCACTCTTAATTTTAAGACGTACAAGAAATTAAGCATGATTTACAACACTTTAATGCACCTAATTTTCAGAATTACAACAAAGTAAATATATTGTACAACAAAATAAAGCGTTGTGTCATTTTAAGACCACAATTCTATCAAACAATATTAATGCTATTAAAAACACCATTCAATAAAAATTACAACCATTTAAGCACAATATACAATAGCTGCAACCAATTTTCAGATTTACAACAAAAATAAGCATAATGCACAACAAAATAAGCATGATGTAATTTTTAGACTTACAACATTAATGCTATTAAAATGGTCAATGTTATTAATGACTACTACTTATAAGAAAAGAAACATAGTGTACAACACTTTAATGCATATAATTTTCAGACATACAAGACAAGAAGCATAGTGTACAACAAAACACCACATTAATACTATTTAATGTAGTCAATTATTTAACTGGTCAATAAGTACAATTAATACAGTTATTAAAACACCCCTTACATAAGAAATACAAATTATCAAGCATATTGTACAACCAAATTAAACACAATTCATGCATTAAATTTCACTACTACAAATAATAAAGCACATTATACAAATATTCAAGCCGAAAGCAAGGGCCAAATGGGCTTGAGCTCGAACAGGCGCGGACCAACGGGCTCGAGCCCGACAGAACAGACCACGGGTTCAAGCCCGAACAGGCACGGGCTATACTGAAATTCTTGATATCCGTAAATTTATTGTTAAAAAGAACATAATAAACTAAAATACATTATTCATCGGAAAAATTTATTCATGTTACCCATGCATAACGCCGCAGACACCTGCTAGTGTGAGAGAAAGAGTCCCGCTCTTTGTTTTGTAGCTCACTTTTCATAGCATAAAAATATGAAACCGACATATTACGGGTGGTTTCATGAATTCCTTTATCTAAATGAATCATATCCATTTTTCAAACCAATCCCATCAAACAACCTTCTTTATTAACTTTAATTCCATTCCGTGAATCTAAATCCTATGTAACAAACGGACCTTGAAAAATTGATGGTAGTAGGCTATTGCGGGTAGTAGGGGTGAGCAAAACCGACCAAGAACCGAACCGATCCGATAAAACTGACAAAATTGAGAAAAAACCGAACCGAACCGAGTAACTTCGGTTCAGTTCTCGGTTTAGGTTTTACCAATTTTCGGTTTTCGGTTCGGGTCGAAAACCTAGGAAAACCGACTAAAACGAGCCAAACCGAACCGAAAAACTTTGGTTCGGTTCTCGATTTGAATTTTTTCCTTTTCCGGTTTTCGAGACGGGTCGGTTTTTATTGAATCGGGTCGGATCGGGTTTGACCCGGTAATGACCCCTAGTGGGTAGTATATGATCATTCTCTTTCTTTTGGTGAAGTGTTGGTCCACAACTAGTACAACAAAAAATAATGGGAGGTGATTTGCACACTCAATGAATTGATTGGAACACTCAAAAGTATTATATCTTGACATTTATATCAATGCAAGGGTGAATATGGATAAAGTAATCTAAGGATATGTATGTCAGTGCACAATACTTTTGAGTGTCCTAATCAATTAATAAAGTGTACAAATCAACTCCCAAAAATAATTGTCTATGCCAATATATGCTACTATATGAAAGAAAAAAAAACAATCGTGATGAGACCCATAAAACCTTTACACAAAAACCAAAATATTTAGCCAAACAAGTTTATCAGTAACTTTTTAACTTATACCGATTCCCATTCAACCCTCTTTATCAAATCTATATCCATAGTGAATATTACACCAAATGCACCCGTAAAAAAGGTGAAAAGAAAAAGAAAATATAATATACACAAGTTACTGTTATGGTCTTATGGATCACTTACAAACACGAAAAAAGAAACAAACTTACAATTATGGATCACTTGTTGACTTGTTCAATCAATGAATTACTAATGAATGGAACCAATTAGATTAGAACTATGTCAAGACCAGTCCCATTAACAAGCGTATCCTACAAAATGATCATAACCTTTTGAGTTATAGCATCCTGTCCACATGAGAAAAGATTAACTATATAACAAACTGAACAAATCAAGCTTCACAAAAGTCCTTAATGTTTCATTTTTATTTTGGGGTATACACTCTTCCATAAATCTGTTTTGGTTGACACATTTCTGGGACAGAGAGTAGGTGCATTCATCCAAACATGATTTAAGATTATGAGCCAGGGATAATTAAGTTCTATTGAGAGCTGGCTCGAGAATACAATCCCTATATAAAGAAGGAAAAGACCCCAAATCATGTATCTTTTGATCATTTGAATATATTGTTGTTGACAAGCAAATTTAAAATCACAATTGGACACCCACAACGCCTGGCAGTGGCACGTAAAAAAACTGCTAATCAAGACTCAAAGAAACAAACTTTTACTAAGCAACTCGAGTTGAGCTTCTTTTATTAAGCAACTCGAGTTGATCAACCGTTTTGAGCCTTATGTAAATTTAAGAAATTTGTTGCAACTTTTATTATTTCTATGTGAATTGGATAATCGAATATAACAGATTTGATTGTCAAGATTTTTGTGTTACTCGATCAGATATGATCAGATTCTATATTAAGACCCGAGCGATTTATATGCTCATTCTACAACATGACCCTAGTTTCAGTGTTTGGTCCTCAGAAGCCCCTAATATTTCAACATTAACTTGGGATGTAGTCTTTCATTAATCTGTTCCGGTGACACAACCCACGACATAGATAAAGAAAAGAGCATTCCTCCAAACAGCTATCTCAAAAAACTGATCCCTAATGAGTTCCTGTTAATACCATGTACCATAGCAAATTTTACAGCTAGAACCCGGAATTCACTAGAGCCAGACATAATTTAAAGTGCTTGACCTTCAACAATGAAACAATTACCCCATAAAGTCGACACAATTATGTTTCCAAGCATGTCCTTCAATATTAAGAATCTGTTTTTGCGTATCACCGCCATTCTCCCAAGTTATTAAGGAATAAGGATGGCAGGGTTGTATTCTATGCTTATAAACTCATCCGTATAACAAAAAGTCAAACTGCTGATGTGAAATTGAGGTAAATTGCATAATTGCCAATTCGCAAATCGAACCGTTGAATAACTTCCGAATTTTCCTAGCCAAAATCTAACATTGCGCATTGTACTTCATGTACAAATATAAAAAAAAGTTCTGGACAGCATTCCTAACCCAAAACATAACCACCTGGCTTACCTACTATTGAAGTTTGAAGAATGAGAGAATTTATGCCATAAGGCGGGAAAAGTTATTAATTCTCATTAGAATGAAATGAAGTTTACAACACTCTATTTATAGGACTACTACTACTTGTACAGTACTACTACTAAAAGCTAAGGCTTAAGCACAACTATTACTACATATATACATTGACTAATTACATGACTCCACATTTCACTTGAGCCTTCTGGTGAAGCTTTAGCTTTGCTGACTTCTGTTTCTGCTGAATCTTGTTTTGATTCTGCTGATGTTGATTCTGCTGAACTATATTGTTGATGTGATGAGCTGCTCCTTTACCCCCCCACAAGTTGGCAATGTGTATGGATCACATATGCCTAACTTGGATAAGCATGTTGTTGGGTTTTACTAATCATAACAATTATATAAAACAAGTAAACATCATCAAAGCATGCAGCGGAAGTAATAGGAATAATACTTGTAAATTAACTAACCGAATTAAAAGTATGTGCGTACCTTTGCGAATCAATGCAATTAGGGTTTATGAAAACCCCAAATTAGGATCAAGAACAAGAAACCCTAAACCCTAATAAATTAGGGTTTGTGAATGTCGACCAACACCTATGTCGACCCACCAATGAAATCAACCACCAAGATTCACAAGCTCAGTGTGCTTGTCCTTCGTTCTTGTACACACGCATTAATAGCGATTTGATGTGAAAAGCTAGTTTCTTGATCACGAAACAAACCAAATACTTATTCTTTAGTTAAGCAAATCGAATCCCTATGGGAAGGAGAGTTCGACCGCCACACAAAAGAAAGAGGAGAAGGAGAGAAATTAGGTTTGCAAGTCACCAAGATTAGGTTTAGAATGAACACAATATGATTGTATTTATAGTTAACCAATCTTGGAGGACAAGTTAATGTGTGGGTTGGGTTAGGCAACCCAACCGATCGGCCAATCAATCCCAAAGGGATTCTAGATCCTTCCCGACTTATAATTTCATCTCTAGTCCTTTGAGTTTACATTTAACGACCGTTAGCCAAACCTCGTTAAATATTAACCACCGTTAAGTATTTATTTCGTGACTAATAATTAATAATAATAACGTTTTATATATTATAATTATTTACATCAATTCTCATACGTAATGTGTGCAATCCAAGTCTCGAGTTGAATCCGGTCATACTAATATTAATAATTATCCATAAACCTTTCGGCCCCACTGGATATTACTTAATATAGTAATGACATTGGTTAGTCTAGCTTTCACACGCCAATGCCCCGGATCGAATCGAGTATGGTCTCTGGAAAACCATTTAATGATTCATCATTTTACTTATCCTTTTGTTACTAATACTACATTAACTATGAATATGGATCAAGTCATTTCATAAGTTAATATTACATTTCTCGTTGTATTTGATTGAACAAGATTACCAAATCATCCGAACGTATTCGAGATAGATCTTGGGTAAGGCCTTACAAACATCTTGCCAATCCTACGAGGGCCCAAATATAGTATTATGCTTTGAAACAAATTCAAATGAACAAATTCTCTTGACTACAAACATAACTCATGAACTTTGTAACACTTGAAAATAGCCCTTATAACTACCGATTCTGGATAGCGTTAGACTATCTTACACAAATGCACTACATTCATAACAGTTATCTGGTATCTCAAGTCTGAGGATAAACACTTCATGATATACTTAATGACAAAGATCCATAAAGTATCATCATGTAAAGTTGGGATCTGTCCTATATTCAATTCATTGAATATCATGTGAATCTGGTATGTCCTACGCATCAATATACTTAAAAAATATATTCTACCAAAACTTAGATTTGTCTTAATTCAATGACATTCCCACATCATTGATCGACAACGGACTTTTAGAATAACATAAGTTATTCACGGATTAAACATGCAAATATAGGATATAATATTAAGAAAATGAAAATAAACATAACCAATATTTTATTTCATTTAAATAATATTTGTTCAAAACATCCCTTATCCAAATACTAAATAGATCAATGCATGATAATACTTGTTAATGAATTATGTCTCAAGTAATGACAATCATACTTGTTGACAAGGCATAATTTCAACTAACTTTGATCTATTGGAATTTTGAGAATACTTATTTCAAGAATTCAACTAGTGAAGTTCTTGTATGTGTGCATTCAAAATATTTTGATATTGCCACATAATATATCATAAAGTGTGTGACATCCTCAACACCAATTTATGACAATCAAGCTTTCAAACAATTTTAAAGTTTAAAGCATTCTAATTCTTTATTGTATAATGCAACTATGCTCTTAGTTGAGCACAACTAGTTCACAAGGCCATTTACAAGGATGAAATCCTCCCATGACTAGTATTGAGTGTCATCTCAATTATACCAGCATCATTGTATACAAACAACAATATGCTCTTTAAAATCTCCGTAAACTTCAATATCTATAGTGTAATGTTTGAAGCCTTCCAAACTTTCAAGTTTGTTGACTATGACAATTACACAACAATTGCTGTATTGCTCATCCATAGAATTTTGAGAGCAAATCCAGGCTGAGGAATGTAATTCTAAATTCAAACATATTCCATTAGAATATTCATTACACTAGTTATCTAATAACTTTATTAGATATCAATATTGTCAAATCATCTTGCATTCAAGCATGATACAACAGTAACATGATGTACATGAAAAATCCTTATGTCAAACGAAGATTTAATTCATGTTCTACATATCCATTTTCTAAATGATATATCATGTTCTATTAGACTCATTTATTTTAATACCGCCATGTTTACTAACAATAAACATATACTCCAAGGTTGTATGTCTTATTTTCTAAATCTTTCATGTGAAGTTCCATTCCAAACTAGAGCTTAACATTTAGTTTTAGATGGAATGTTACTACCCACAACATATAAGATTTAAAGAAAATAAACACAATACTCCCACTAGCTTTCAGGAATACTTAGAAATTATCTTATTTTAATTTTTAAACCAAACTTTGATTTAATAGTTAAACATAAGAATCATCTCCTAGATGCATGCATATATCCATTCATGGATTCTTGCATTTTGTACATTACCAAAGATTATGTGAATTCATAAAACTCCTTTCGATTACTTATCATCCTCGCAAAAGTAATCACACAACAAAGAGTCTTTGATATTCATTTTCATATTTCATATAAATGAAATTAAGTATGACAATCATAATCATTATATATTTAATGTGTCTAGGAAAGAATATTCAATCACAGTTAATTGCTTAAGTGTGATTAATAATCTTGTCACAAGTCATGCATTAAACACATGTACAATATTGTCCATATGATTTCTACACAAAGAATTTAAACCGCTAGGGTTTTCCTTCCTTTGAAGAAACTCATCTTTATTAAGATAAACCAAGTTTACAAAGTTGATTATCTCTTTGACAACATCTTAACATTCATAGTATGAATAATTTACCACAATTCAATATTAGGTAATATATCATTATGATTAACGGGTTTACCATGATCCCGTAAATCATATTTCTCATCATATCAAATATCGAGATATCCTTGCGGATCTATGAATGAGAATTCCATCATTTTGAGGTATATCATATATGACCTCATCATGATATTCACTAGTGTATTTTAGAAGATTATGTGTTTTGTAATTGTAATTTAATCTCTTCAAGATCTAAACAAAACTCCCACTTGCTTTTGTAATTTAAAGCCTATCTACAAATACTTCAGCAAGTAGAACAACACCAAATTGTTTTCTTTTGAGATATTACAAAACACATTGACAGTTCGTAAATCTTGTTCATTAATAACCTACTCCATAAGTAGTTTTAACAAATCAGAACTTCAATATAAGACTCAATGTGATTCATCTCATTCCATACTAAAATGGTGTCTTATTAATCTTCTAGGTTTTGAGTTTTATTAAGTATATCCAATCAATACTCAATTTTCTAACCTTGATAACTTTTGGAAGAAAGTAGGATATAGTTATCTTGAATCAAACAATATGACAAATGTTTGATTCTTCTAACTGAACATTCCATATACATACAGTATTTCATTAGAATTAATATTGTAAGACAATCTAACAATATGTAAGATAAACATATTCCTTTTGGCTTACCTATTTTACCAACTAAGACAACTTAATGGTATAACAGAATATTCAAGCCAATTTCATGCTTTATAACATAAGTATTCTTTGACCAAGTCAAAAGACATAACAGTTATAATATCTTACTTTATATTATTAAGTCTTTAAAAGACTTCATGTTTATGAGTTTATACAAAAACACATAACCATGTATAATTTAAAGTCATTATGAATACCACACCATGGTTTCAATTAATTAATTTTCAAGTTAATATACTACTCTATCTATTTATGTCATTCTAAAAATACATAAATATTTAAGATAGTATTACTTTATTTATTTATATCATTCCAAGAAGTGTCCAACTTAAGAAACTGTAAAAACATCCACGCCCGATCCCACGACAAGTGGAGATTTACCTTGAGATTACAATCTAGCCAAGATCTCACTTAAACTAAAATGTAACTTCAAGTATTTCTATATTTTGAATGACATAAGACATAAAAGTAGTCTATGTTATAATCTTGACACATGTTCTAAACAAGTTAATCTTATTAGAACGTTAATCTCTTATCTTACAATCAAGAGAATCCATTAATCATATTTATATGTGTTGTTCCTTTGCACACAATAAATACTTCTCCCACTTGTGCATAGAACAACATCATATAGTAGATAAACACCATGACATTCGTTTGTTTATGTAAGTAATATGATAGTGTCATAGATATATAAGCATTACAAGTAGATGTAGGACCACTGAATTATCAAGGAATCGTTCATGACTATCCTTGAGAATATGAATGTCTACATTTTTGAACGTAATGTATTATTTCAAGAAAATCTAGAAATAATCTGAGTCACTACCAAGATAATAAATCTTGTAACTCCCACCGAATTAGACAACGTTACAATAATGTCTTATTCGGTATACACCACAATACTCCCACTGGATTTGACAACATTGTAAGTGTTTCATTAACCGGTGAAAATAGCGTGCTATTACGTTACTACCCTTTGTAAGACCATTCGTAACAATTACTTAGGTACTAAAAGAGTGTATTCTACTCAGTAGATGATGGATCATCCATCAATGCTATTAACTTGAAAAATTGAGCATGCAATTTCTTCCTCAATAGGTCTACTATCCCCACAATTTGGTGTAGCACCTTTAATTGGTCAAAGCAAAACAACTAGATAAAATATACTAGTTTATCTTTTACCAATTTTGCGGTAATTAGTCTAGATTCTAATTTAATAACTCATAAAATGTCAAACATGTTTTCTAGTTGACCAAAATGTCATATAAGAATTCAATCACCAACAGAGGGTAATGAAATCTCTTAAGGAAAACATGGTGTGCAATTTTCTTAACTATTAATGTTGCTACGAGTTATATTAGAATTTAGACAATTCTAATGTTCTAACATACCTTTCTCAATCATGAAAAGGAATAGGATTGAGTCACACTCTTCTTCCATGGAAAAGAGTTTATGTTTGTCTTTAGTAAATTTTTCTTGATCAAACATTCGTTTGAAAGCGAACTAGATCAATTTACCAAAGCCCAAACTACGTTTACGGTTTAATGTTGCATTAATACAATCAAAAGAATTAACAAAATTCAATTTTTAGTATTTTCGATAATTAAATCTTTCAAGAAAATAAAATACCCTTGGTCAATATTCATATTAACCATAGAATTTTCCTTGAATCTAGGACCCTCATTATCATAGTTTCACCACATCAGTTGATCTGCTAGTGATAAAAGTATAGAATAGGTAATTGTCGAAGAACAATAATTGACAAACAAGTTTGCAATTCCTAGAAAATATGGGATTTACAATTTTGCCAAAACAATTAATGCAAAACGTAAGCATGTTTCATCCCATCTTATGCCTTAAGTCATAGGTCTCACTAACTAACTTAATTAAGTTGTCTAACTTAGAAACCGCAAATCATAAAGTCGAGGTCTCACACAACAAAATAATTCACCTTGTCATTGTAATCTAGATCAAGGTCTCACATAACTAAATTACAACTTCAAGTGTTTCATATCATTAGATGGCATAAACTTAAATTTAAAGGGTACAATTTTGACGTGTAATCAAAACTTATGTATAAAGAAGCATGCATACAACTTTATAACACAAAATTTTGAAAAAACTTACTTGTATTTTAATTGCTAAGATTAAATTCTACAAAGTTTTAATCGATGCGTTGAGAAACTTACAACTTTGCACTAAGATGCTTCGTACATAGAATGGTTATACTATGTAGCTCAATCGAACTCACGGTGGAGAGGACCGTAAGCGTAAAAGCATAACCTTAGACATCCATTCGGTGAGGCGTGCTCACTTCTTAAACAACCCTTTATAGTTTGTTCTAGTGGGTGAACCGTTCTAACCATTTAGTACACCGCATCAATCGATTAAAAGTTCAAGAATAATTCTTAGATAACAAATCGCGCCATTATTTAGTCCATTTAATTTTCTATTCATAAAAACCCTTTTGCTTACTAACATGTCAAACAATATATAAACAAAAAGCATTTTAATAAAAATTAAAAGGAACTCAAATAATATATACATATAACTTAACAATTAACATATGTAAAACAATTAGCCACATGCATAATTATTTCGATAAAACCTAATAAACAATTCTAGGCGTAAAAATGCATACATCAACTAGGGCTTTCAACTACAAGGTAGATGAGCCACATACATCGACAAGTCGATTAAGTAAGCCAAAGTCAATAGTATACCAAATAGCACATAACAATTTTTATTAGTATAATTGAGGTCTTCCCAATTCAATATTATCAAATAAATAAACATGTGTATATCACTTAACAATTAATCAAAAACAATACTCCATGGCAAAACATGCATGTTTCACCATGGATTCCTCATAACAATTATAATCCCAAGATACGCATATAATCATGGCACATAACAATTATTCATGAAAACCACATAAAATATACATGCAATCCTAGGGTTTCTACAAGTTTTACAAAAATAAAACCTAATAAAACAATTAAAGGGTAATCGACCCAATTAATAAAAATTAGGGTTCCAATTTTCAAAACCCTAGAAACCATAAAAGCATATAATAATCATAAAGATTCAATTTTATGTGTTTGATAATTAATTACAACATATTAACGGCTCGTGATGCCACCGTTGGGTTTTACTAATCATAACAATTATATAAAACAAGTAAACATCATCAAAGCATGCAATGAAAGTAATAGGAATAATACTTGTAAATTAACTAACCGAATTAAAAGTATGTGCGTACCTTTGCGAATCAATGCAATTAGGGTTTATGAAAACCCCAATTAGGATCAAGAACAAGAAACCCTAAACCCTAATAAATTAGGGTTTGTGAATGTCGACCAACACCTATGTCGACCCACCAATGAAATCAACCACCAAGATTCACAAGCTCAAGTGTGCTTGTCCTTCGTTCTTGTACACACATACTAATAGCGATTTGATGTGAAAATCTAGTTTCTTGATCACGAAACAAACCAAATACTTATTCTTTAGTTAAGCAAATCGAATCCCTATGGGAAGGAGAGTTCGACCGGCCACACAAAAGAAAGAGGGAGAAGGAGAGAAATTAGGTTTGCAAGTCACCAAGATTAGGTTTAGAATGAACACAATATGATTGTATTTATAGTTAACCAATCTTGGAGGACAAGTTAATGTGTAGGTTGGGTTAGGCAACCCAACCGATCGACAATCAATCCCAAAGGGATTCTAGATCCTTCCCGACTTATAATTTCATCTCTAGTCCTTTAAGTTTACATTTAACGACCGTTAGCCAAACCTCGTTAAATATTAACCATCATTAAGTATTTATTTCGTGACTAATAATTAATAATAATAACGTTTATATATTATAATTATTTACATCAATTCTCATACGTAATGTGTGCAATCCCGAAGTCTCGAGTTCGAATCCGGTCATACTAATATTAATAATTATCCATAAACCTTTCACATGTATAGTGAAGAGCCTTAGGTAATTGATTTCTCCCGAACTACCCATCTTTTATTTCTCCGTCACGCGAGCCAACCGCTTGTGAACGGTCAACCGGAACAGATGATAAAAGGGCAACAGCCCGGGAGAGAATTGCGAGTTTACCAAGGATTAAAATATCCTTGGATCGTTTATGTCCTGGTGAGGCGTGACGTTCAGTACAATGACTTGTGAATTGTTGAAAATAATATTAGTATAGGAAAGCAGAATCGATTGACTAACACCGAATGTGAATAGTAATAGCTCATCACGACTAGTTCAATTAAAACGCATAATCGAAACCTAAAAATATATAAGTATTTACAAACATTAAAACTATTTATTTACTATTTAATAATTTACATAAATATAAAGGAAATGTAAAATAAACCTAAGTAAATAAAACAAAAAACTTAGAGAAGTTAAGAGTAATATAAAAGAAAATTTGAAACTAAAAATATATTTATTATACAAGTATTCTAATTATTATTAATTATTTACTATTATTCTAATTACTAGTACTATTTATTAATTATTATATATACTAAATTAGCAAACAAAAATCTAAAACTTTTTACAAAATTCTAAAATACTATTAAGAAGCTAAGAAAAATATAAAAACTATATATTATATACAAAAATAAGAAAATTTAATTAAATACTATTATTACTTATATAAACTAATTAAACTAAATTAATTCAAAAAATTAGAAAACTAAAAGTGAAAACTGCAAAAGTATTTTTTACATATGCTAAATAACTTAATAAAGTTATAAAAATTATAAAAAATTATCTAGGATAAAATTTAAATACTAGAACTAATTTATCTTTGGCTTATTCATTTAAACTAATTAAATTAAAATTAAATCTAAAAACTATCTAATGAACAGTAAAAAATGTGAAAAAATTATGGAAAGTAATTTACATAGTAAAGAAGCTGGGAAATATATTATGAAGTTTACAGCTTATCCAGATAAGCTGTAATAAGCCAAACAGCTCGTATAAGCTTAAAAAATGTTTACTACTATAAGAAATAAAATGTGCAAAGGATAACTGAGAAGTGAGCTAGCCTAGGTGGGTTATGCAGTGAACTTGTCACCAATGGAACCTAGGTTCGAATCTAACACACAACCTTTTTGCACTTTATTTTATTTTTGATTTTTCTTTTTGCAAAATTATATAATAAGTAAAAATAAGTAACTTAAACAAAAGCAACTTTTTCAAAACATGGAAATAAGCTCTGTGGGAGCTTATTTCCTCCACAGTTGGCTTTTAAGCCTTAAGCTTCTAAATAGAAGCTATCACTTGTGGTTAAAGTTTGGTTTGGGCTTTTCGGTTATAGAACTATATATACATTACTTATATAAGTTTAAGGGATTATAAGCTTTACAAACTAAGAAATAAGCAAATCGTGGGCTTATGAGTCATTCAGTTGAGCTTATGGGCTCACAGTGGATTCATAAGCTCACAATAAGCTTGAAAAAGCTATAAAGTGAAAATAAAAGGTAAAAGTATATATGTATAAGTATTATGTGTATATTTATACAAACTTAGTGCACTGGGATTAACTTATAAGCTCAGAATAAGCAAATAAGCAATTCTCAATACACCTCAGTCCAAACCAAGGCCTGCAACTTTTTGAATGGCCATTTAAGCTGACGGGTTAAGCTCAAAATGGCAAAATGAAAGTTGGAGTTGCAAGATGGCAGGTAAGCTTTCCAAAAGCCCAAGTTCACTCTGTGAGGTTCACAGATGAGCTTGTGAGAAGCTTATGAAAATCCTTCCATTTGCCTAAGTACACTGGGTTCCCAGTATGCATAGTCAAATGGGACAAACAAAAAGCTCCTTGCAGCCCTATTAGATAAGCTGCAAGGTTGGATTTAAGCACTGGATCATTAAACCTAGTTGATAAGCTTCCCAAAGAAGCAAATCTCATAAGCTAAGTCCAACAGGTGAGCTTTTTGAGAGCTTATGAAATATAGTGATTAGGGTAAGGTATGCTGAGGATTCAACATAGCTTTTCATGGTGTGATAAGTTTAAGCTACTTGCAGCCTATGTAAATAAGCTACAAGGTGAGATTTAAGTGCAGGATCATGAAGCTGGGTTGCTAGGCTTCCTAAAAAGCCAAGCCACACAGGCTTGTGATCACTAATGAGCTTGGTGTGAGCTTGTGGAAATGGTGTAATATCCTGATTGCTCAGGGGTATGTTGTGAGTGGGCAAACACAAGTTCACACAACTTATCTAATAAGCTTCTAAATGCTCAACCAACACTGAGTATATTAAGTTGGATAGCTTGCCTATCATTAGGCCAAGAATCTCAAGCTCAAGCTCAATAAGGAGACTATTTATGAGCTTGTGAAATCAACTCACCTTCACTGTTTGCTTCAGTGGAAGGAGTAAGATGGGACAAAAAGGTTGGAATGATCAAGCTATGTTGATAAGCTAAAGAGAGAAAAATAAGCAGACACATAATAAAAAGGCCACAAAGGCTACACAAAGAAGCCAAGTACACAAGCTAAGGTCAAGTAATGAAGCTTATGCAAGCTCATTAACTTGACACCTAAACCTGTGCACAGGGCAAAACTGGGCACAAATAAGCTAAAAAATAAGCACTTAAATATGAAAGATAAAAATTAAAAAAAATTATAATAAGCTAGATTAGCAACACATCTAAAACATACTAAAAACACAGAACATGAAATTAAATAACAAAAGCACAATAAAATTACTAAGTTTATTCAAAAACGACTAAAAGGAAATTTTGACTTTTTATAAAAACACTAAAGTTGACTAAAATGAATTTAAAACTTAAACTAGTGATTATATATGTTATATTAAGCTATAATGAAACTGAATTAAGCTAAATAACATACTTATGAGCAACTATGATGAAATTTGTACTCAAAATCCTAACAGTGCACTATCTATCAAAGATTAAACATGATTTTGACTATTTAACAAATAAGGACAGTATTTTATGGTGGTACTGAGCTATTATGAACTAATATTGCATATAACAACAACAAACAACAACAAACATACACTGGCACTCTACTTATCAGCAAATCCAAACAACCTTTAATAGGGACTGTTTTGAGTTTTTCAAAGCAAATAACTATATAGACCAATCCCATCAAATCCAGAGGTCATATTGTGTCAAAATAGACCTGTTTCAGCCTAAACCAGATGTCAAACAAGTCTAAGCCTATGATTTTCAAAAATTGACATATTAACAGTTAAAATACCAAATCAATCCATAATCCAATCCAAGGCATTACAACCTAATATTAAGCTATAATATGATAAACTAACAACAAAGAAACACAGAAACATAAAAATCATAGCATATAAAACATTAAAACAATGTAAAGTGCAAAAAATTGTAAAAATGAAGCTTACAAGTGATCAATGCTAAAACTGAGTACCAAGGCTCAGAAACCACTCCTAGCTTGTTGTCAATAAGCTAGAAACCGAAAAGTCCATCCGATTAGCTTCTATACCCCGGCGCTTATGAGACCACAAGTTGATTTTTCATTGATTTTTCTTGATTTTTAGTATTTTCTGCTTTTTAAAAACTATAATCGATTTAATGAATCTAAAAGCTTCATGAGCTTTGTCGAGCCTACATGAGCTTAAAGAGTCCATTAAACAACCATAACAAGAAATTTAAATGACATGAAATTAAATGAATTTTAAGCAAAACATGAAACTGAAATTAAACTGAAATTTAAGTTCCATTACACTAATTTGAGGAAGCTTACAACAGTAAAACATTAAAAGACATGAAATTTAAAGAAAGCTTTTAAAAATTACACTAACGACCAATGGCTAATCCAAAGGTGAATTTTCCTGTGTCTTCTCTTCTCTTTTTATAGCCAATTGATATCTCCACACTTTCCTAGTCAAATCCCAGCAATAATCCTGACCATTGATGCTCTGAATCGATCTCCACCATTTAAATGCACTTTTGGCGCCAAAAGTCTTGTACGTTGCTTAAGGCAGTTTCTAATCAATTAATGCATTTTGGTATCATGTATAGGTGGAGGGGACAATTTTGGTAAAGTTTAGTGGGCAAAGGAGTAGTATAGAAGCAAAACCAGAAATATTGAGGCAACATTGGAAGTTTTTGGTGTGGATGCATTAAATGGAGGTTGTGGGCTACTGTGTAGGTGGCAGGAGGTGGTGGAGAGAGTTGGTGGTGAGCTGTAAAGGTGGACAGGTGGTGAATACCACCATGGTTTCAGGTTTGCAGCTGGGGTAGAGGAGAGTGAACAGTGGAGGAGGTTTTGGCGGGGGTTGACCTGTTTGACCCTGGTTTTATATTAAGGGGGTTGGGCCAAAGGTAAGGGCTGGGTTTGGTTTGTTTTGTGTTTGGATTTAATATAAGGGTCCGGTTGGTTTTAATAGTAACAAAAGCCCAAGGACCAAATGTGTCAAAGCTGAAACTTGAGGGACCTTAATTGCCAACTTTCCAAACTTCCTTCAAGTGACCAAAACTGCCATTACATAATAACACAAGGACCAAAGTTGTATTTATTTTATTTTTTTAAAACTTTAAGGACCTTTTATGTAAATTTGGATATTTGAGGATGAAAATGTAAATTCAAAAGTTTATCAAAATTGTTCCAAATTGTAAGTTCATGCATAGTACAAGGGTAATTTGTGAAATTTCCAAGTTTTGAATACCAGGGACTATTTTGCCAATTTTGTAACTCGAGGGTAAAATTGCCATTTTGTGTAAACTTTATCCGTGGATGTTTTGTGAACATTTTGATTTCCCAAGGACTTAAGTTGACTTTTCATTCATTTAAAACATTTAGGGACTAGTTTTGCCAATTTGTGTAACTCAGTGGACCTGAAACGACAATTGTTGTGAAATTGATCATTTTCACTTGTTTTTCAATCTTTTGTACTGAATCACATAAAACACATTTAAATGATATTTATAACATTTTGTGAGTCATTTGTGTGTTTTGGTTGTTTTGTGGTTTAAATAGTATAAAATATATGTGTAATTAGACACATATCAAGAATCCTTTGGTGAGAACATCTCACGCTTGATGTTTAGAAGAGATGAACATAGGAAGAACTTGATTATTCTTGATCTTATCTCTAACAAAGTGGCGATCAATCTCTATGTGTTTGGTTACGGCATGATGAGCAGTTGGAAGCCAATGCTATGGTGGATTCATTGTCACAAAAGATAGGGATAGGAGTAGGAGTATGAACTTGCGGATCATCAAGAGACATTGAAGCCGGTAAGTTCACATGTACAATCTGCAAGGGCCTCAGATTCACTTCATAGATGACACGAAACCACCAATTGTTTCTTGGATGACCGGGATATCAAACAAGGACCAAGAAATGTAGCATAGCTCATGATGATCTCCTAGTGATGGGACAGGATGCCCGATCACTATCACAATAAGTCGATAGTTGAAGATTGTTAGTTCACGGGAAATGTAAACCTTGACCAGACAAAGTTTGATATATCTTAAGACTTTGTATAAAGCATCCATATGAGCGATCCTTGGAGCATGAGAGAATTGATGAGGGCTTGAAATGCAAATGATAGATCGTGTCTAGTAATGGTGAGATAAATAAGCTTGCCAACCAGACTTCACAGTAAAGAGATGGATCGGGAAGAGGTTCTCCATCTGTGAGATTAAGATTCTTGAGTGGATCCAATGGAATAGTAGAAGGTTTATGATGAAGAACATCTGCACATTGTAGGAGATCCAAAGCATATTTCCTCTGGGACATAACAAGGCCTGTTGAATTATGAAGAATCTCTATGCCCAGATAATAATGAAGTGGACCTAAGTCTTTTATGCTGAACTGGTTGTGGAGATGTTGTTTGATGGTTTGAATCAAGGAATGGTCACTCCCAGTGAGAATGATGTCATCTACATAGATGAGCAGAGCAGTGAAGGAGGTATCTTTGGTGAGGGTGAAGAGGGAAGTATCTGCATAACTTTGATGAAAGCCCAAGGATAGAAGGAAAGTGGTTAGCTTGGTAAACCATTGTCTGTTTGCTTGCTTGAGACCATACAAGGATTTCTTGAGTTTGCAGACCATGTTTGGTGGGGTGGGAGTGATGTACCCTTGGGGAAGAGACATGTATACTTCCTCATGTAGATCTCCATGAAGAAAGGCATTGTTGATGTCTAGTTGCTCAATAAACCAGTTCTTGTGTACAGCTACTGCAAGAAGAGCCCTGACTGAAACCATTTTGGCAACTGGAGCAAAAGTCTCTTTATAATCTATGCCTTCCTTTTGGGTATAGCCTTTTGCAACAAGCCTGGCCTTGTGCTTGTCTATGGTACCATCTGATTTGAACTTGATTATATAGACCCATTTACTCCCAATTGGTATATTTCCTGGTGGTAGAGTGGTGACTTCCCATGTTGAGTTTGTTTCTAAAGCCTCTAATTCCTTTTTCATTGCTTCTACCCATTTTGGATCTTTAGATGCTTGTGAATAATTGTGTGGTTCAGTGGTGGTGTTTATGTTGTGAATTAGATGTCTAGTGGATGGTGTATGAATGTTGGTATAATTAATGTAGTGAGTGTAGTGATGTTTTGTGATGTTGTGAATAAGTGACTTTGGAAGAGTGCATTGATAATTTGTGAGTTTAATGGATGCTTGTTTGGTTCTGGTGGAGACTCTTTGTGGTGGTGGTTGTGCTGGAGGAGTGGTGATAGGATGAGTTTCAGTGGAGGGGGAAGGTGTGGTAGAATTAGGTATGGGTAAGGAATTAGGTAATGTGGTAGATGGTGTATCTGTATGTGTAGAGTTTGCTGGAGATGGATCAGTGGTTGGTGAGTTGTTGGTGTGAGTGTGAACTGGTGAGTTAACTGTGGATGTAAGTGGAGATGGATCAGTATCATTGGTGACTGTGGATGATGAGTGAAAGACAGGGAGATTGATGTGATCAGGTGAAATGGGTAGTGGTGAGTGTGTAGCATTGGATGGTGAATGAGCAAAGGGAAATTCAGTTTTATCAAAGAGCACATGTCTGCTGGTAATAAGTTTATGTGTGTTGGGATCATATAAGACATATCCTTTTTGTGTGAATGAATAGCCAACTAGGATGGTGGGAATAGATCTTGGATCAAGTTTATGCAGGCCATGATGATGAACAAAAGCTCTACATCCAATAACTCGAGGTGATCAGTGGTGGTGGTTGGTTATGTAAGAGTTCATATGGTGATTTGTGATGAATTGGTTTGGAGGGTAGTCTGTGATGAGATAGGTAGTCTGCAAGGATGCAATATCCCCAAAGTGGTTTGGAAAATGAGCTTGGTATTTTATTGCTCTTGCAATCTCAAGTAATTGTCATGTTTCTCTCTACTCTAGCATTCTCACGAGGGTGTTGGGACATGATGTTTGGTGAAGAATACCATTAATTTCAAAATATTCTGAGAGAGAAGCATTGGTAAATTATGTACCATTATCACTCCTGATTGTTTTGATGGTTGTGTGAAAATGATTTTGAACATAAGCACATAATGTTTTGATATTGAAAGTGGTGTGAGTTTTGTTTGGCATTAAATAAGTCCAAATTGCTCTTGAATGGTCATCAACAATTGTGAGAAAGTATTTGCATTTGTTAACTGTTGGATGTTTATATGGACCCCAAACATCAATGTGAACAAGATCAAACAAATGATTTGCATATGAGGTACTTGAGTGAAAAGGTAAAGCATGTTGTTTTGCCAAAGGACGTATATCACAAACTGAAGTTGAATTACATTTGAACAATGATGAAAGTGATTTTATTTTCTTAAGTACAGTGGTTGAAGAGTGTCCAAGTCTGGAATGCCATAAAGTTGGATTGGTGTTGGTGTGAAGGATGGTTCTTTGGTGGTATGAGTTGAAGGTCTTTGGTGAGATGAAGTACGAGACCATCACGAGAGGGTGCCATGTGCAATCCTCTTGTTCAGTCTGAAAAATGCAGATGAAGCGCTTAAGGTGAGTGAAATAGATGTGCCATGTAATAGTTTGCTCACTGAGATGATGTTGTATGTGAATGTAGGAATGTAGAAGACATTATGTAGTGTTATGTTTGCATTGAGGGTGACTGATCCATAGGTTGTGACTTTTATTGTTTTGCCATCAGGAAGGGATACAAGGACTGGTGTAGTGAGTGTGTGGACATTGTGCATTAAAGTGAGTGTGATTGAGATGTGGTCAGTTGCACCACTATCAATTATCCAAGCATCTTTAAAATCAGTAATGAGAGTTGCAATAAATTTAGGAATTTTGAGACTAGTGGAGGAGAAGATACCTTGGAAGAGATTTCCTTGGTTGTTTTGAAGCATGAGTAGCACCTGATTGAGTTGATTTTGCAATTGATCCATTCTTGTTGATACATGATTCTGTGGTGCCTCTTGAGTATGTGGAGTAGAGAGTTGTGTCTTTGTGTCCTCTGTCCGATCACCATGTTTACGGCCCTTGTGGTTCTTGGATTGGTAAATTTTGGTGTCTGTGATGGTTGATATTTTCCATGAAGAGGATGGCCTGCTAGATATCCCACAATTTTGTAGCATTCCTCTTGTAGATGACCTTCTTTACCACAATTTCCACAGTAGACACCTTTCTTAAAGGTGCTTTTCCTTTCGGAGCTTGAGCTTATGGTTGAACCATTGGTAGTGTTTGGATGAAAATTGTTTCTTTCTGATTGGTAATTGTTCCTGAGTTGGGAGTTTTGATGTGGTCTTGCATTAGCATAGGTGTTGTATCTTGGAGCAGAGTTGACTTGTGGTCTTGCATTGGTGGTGTAGGAATTGAGGATGGTAGAGGTCATTGACTTAGGAGCAGTTCCTTCTCTTTGCTTCTCTTCTTGTCTTACCATGGTGTATGCTTTTGCAGCTGATGGAAGAGGTTGCATCAGAAGAATTTGACCCCTGACATTAGAGTAACCTTCATCCAACCCCATCAAAAACTGAATTAATCTCTTTCTTTGATCCCTTTCACCATTAATCCTTCCATTTTCACAAGTACAACTGCAAATACACATGTAAGGCGCCTCCAGTGCATCATATTCATCCCATAACCCCTTTAACTTGTGATAATACACTTCAACACTGGAATTGCCTTGTTTCAACTGAACCATGTCATTTGTCAGTTGGAAGATTCTATGACCATCAATTTGAGCATAATGTTCTTGCAATTCATTCCATAATTTTGATACAGAATTGATGAAGTTCAAGTTGTTGCTTATCTGTTCACTAACTGTATTCAAGATCCAAGAAATCAACATATCATTGTTTCTTTCCCAGATTGCTCTGAGATCTGATTCCACTGATGGTTCTGGATACTCTCCTGTGATGATTTTCATCTTATTCTTGGCATTGAGTGCTATGGTGATTGATCTTCTCCAGGAACTGTAGTTATCTGATCCAGTGAGTTTCTTGGAGATGAGAATGAGTCCTGGATGATCTGTTTGATGTAGAAACAATGGATGATTTGGTGTGATTTCAGTATCAGTAACTGTGGTAGTTGTTGCAGTTGTGGTGGTGTTTGTTGTTGTTCCCGCCATTATGAGTTTTGAAAATTTTGATTGATTTGTTGTTTAGATGATGATATTGTGATGTTTGATGATGATAAGATTGTTCCTGATGTTGATTAGAGTATAAAGATGGTAATTTGGTGGAGTAAAAGATGATGAGTGGTGGTTTTGGGTTGTTATGGTGGTCGGAGTTTGTTAGAGATGATGGAGTTAGTTAGAAGTGGTAGAGTTGGATGGTGGTTGACGGTTGAGCATGATCATTTGCTCTGATACCATATTGCAGTTTGAAGAATGAGAGAATTTATGCCATAAGGCGGGAAAAGTTATTAATTCTCATTAGAATGAAATGAAGTCTACAACACTCTATTTATAGGACTACTACTACTTGTACAGTACTACTACTAAAAGCTAAGGCTTAAGCACAACTATTACTACATATATACATTGACTAATTACATGACTCCACATTTCACTTGAGCCTTCTGGTGAAGCTTTAGCTTTGCTGACTTCTGTTTCTGCTGAATCTTGTTTTGATTCTGCTGAACTATATTGTTGATGTGATGAGCTGCTCCTTTACCTACCTTCTAGACAAAACAGAAACATAACATAAACTATACCTTTTCTTTTCATCAATCCAATAATCCAAACATACTTCCAGCATTCTTAACCCAATTCCCACAACTCTCGGCCTTTAAGTGCAACCAAAGTTTCCTATAATCGGCACTTTGACCAAACAACAAAAGTGCAGTGTCGTACATTGGCTTTTGTGCTACCCATCCAATTTTGTCCAACTTTTCAATGCAAGCGCCCATATCATCTTCTTTATTTTTCTCCATCATCATTCTTGTCAATTTAGAAACATTTTCTTCAAGTGTCTCTAACTTTTTAAAGCAAACACCAACATCATCTTCTTTATTTTTCTCCATCATCATTCTTGTCAATTTAGAAACACTTTCCTCAAGTGTCTCCAACTTTTTAAAGCAAGCACCAACATCATCTTTTTTATTTTTCTCCATCATCATTCTTGTCATTTTAGAAACATCTTCTTCAAGTGTCTCCAACCTTTTAGAAACATCTTCTTCAAGTGTCTCCAACCTTTTAAAGCCCGCCTCAACTGTTTCAATTTTCTCCATCGTCAATTTAGTCATCTTAGAAACATCTTCTACAACTTTTGAGATGTTATCATTGCTTGATCGACGTTTTGGTTTTTTGCTTTGATTTAGGGAATGAGAAGAGCACTTTTGTGTTGTGGTGAGGGTTCTTCTGCAGGATGGCTATTATCAACATCTTCATTAGTATCGGACTCGAATGATCGTGATCCATAATTGTAGGTTTAGATCTATCAAGTACAGCGCCTCATTACTTGATTGATGCTTTCTTTTCGCTTTGAGTTTCGAACACTTTTACATTGAAGTCGCAGATTCTTGTGCATGACTAACATCAACATGATCCTCATCTGGAATTGGGGGTGTAGATCTTTCAACTAAAGGGATATCATTACGAGGGAATGGCTCTTGAGTAACAATGATATCACATTTGCTATGAATCACATTCAAGTCATTAATTAAAAGAACCCTGCACAAAATAACTGGACATCACTATTGTTTGGATTTGCTTATTTTGTAAAAGATACAATAATACTCAAAAAAACATAATAATTTGATAAAGATAAGTAGAAATCACTATGTGAATGACCACGGCACAAAAGTGCACATAAAACCAAAAAATTATCTCATAGGAGTATATCTAAGCAAGTAAAAAAAACCAAATATGTGGTGGTAAGACACCTAACCTCCCAACACGAGGTCTAGGGTCAAACCTCATTTTATACACATGACAGCCAAAACACCCTCTTTATAATATTTAAATAATTAAAAAGAAGATACAAACACAGTAAGATGTAATACCTGATATTACCATAAGTAGAAAACTTAGTGAAATGAAACTTGGTCAATTGAACAATGGAACCTTTCTGCAACTTGTTTGATATAAAAATGTCATCAGCAATGCATCCAAAGTGGCTAGAAGAACCATCAGATAACACAATTTTTCTGTAACATTGCTTTTCATTTGTAGAACTTATTCGACCACTTAAGATATTAGTCACTTGAACCACCGGTTTCAGATCAGTTGAGCTACATTTATCAGTCATTATCTTGGTTATTGCTCCCGGAGTAAGATTAACACCCATCATTGTATCCGTATTATTTTGAGTTATAGAATGAGAAGAGCACTTCTGTGTCGAGGTCGATGGATTTTGTTTTGAAGTTGGGGGTTCTTCAACATGATGTGAATTAGCATGAATCTGATCCTCGTCTGGAAATGTGGGTGCAGCTCTTTCAACAGGGAGTAGTTTCGGATCACCAATGATGCCACTTTTGCTCTGAATCACAGTTAGGTCGGAAACTAGAATATCGCTGCACAAAATGAGTGGAAGATAAGCAGACATCAGTATGCATACGAATGACCAAGGCACAAAAGCAGGGACTAAACCAGGGCGGGTCCCAGGGGGTCCCGGGACACCCATGGAATTATGTGGCTTAGTGTTAATTTTTGTAAAAGATCTCGATTGTTCTTATTATGCACCTGGTCAATAAAGATTGTGTTTCTAATTATGTATGTAGTATAAATTTTCGTAAATGCACCTAGTCAAATTGTGTTCCGTCCCTACACAAAAGTGCACACAATAGCAAATTTTAACTCATGCTACAAGTATATATCTAAGCAAGTTAATAGAAAATGGTTACTATGTAAGATGGTTGTGTCTTTATTTGGAGGGCCGCATATCTTAATAATTGATTATTTTTTTCCTGCAAAACCTAGTGATCAATTAAAGATATAAATATAACCTGTACCTTCTCACTTCACCCATAATTTTAGGATCCTTAAACAACTGAAACTTAGTCAACTGAGCAATGGAACCTTCCTGCAACTGCTTTGATCTAATCATCTCATCAGCAATAAAACCAACCTGCTCATAAGAACCATCAGATAACATAACCCCGTACCATTGCTTGCCATTTATAGAACACATCAGACGACTATCTTGTTTGATATAACTCAGTTGAAGCACCGGTTTCAGATCAATATTTCCGGTCATTATCTTTGTTATTGCTCCTGGAGTTAGATTTACATGATCCTGTTTTTGTTTTGAAGTTGGGGGTTCTTCAACATGATGTGAATTAGTATGATCCTTGTCTGGAATTGTGGGTGTACTTCTTTCAAATAAAGGGGTCTCGTTAAGAGGATGTAGTTTTGGATCACCAATGATGCCACATTTGCTACGAATCACAGTTAGGTCGAAACCCAGAATACGGCTAGCGCTGCACAAAATGAGTGGAATCAGTATGCGAATGACCAAGGCACAAAAGTGCACACAACACCAAAATTTAACTCAAACTATCATATCTAAGGGGTTGTTTGTTTAAGCTTATATGTGAGCTTATGAGCTTATTTGATTTTGGCTTATATTTTATAAGACTCAAATTTTTGGCTTATTTTAAAATTTTTGGGCTTACATAAATTTATCATATAATTATAGACTTATATAAGACCACAAGTCTACAAATAAGCCGAAAAACAAATAAACTCATAAGCCACATCTAAGCTTAAACAAACACCCCGTAAGTAGGGATGGCAACGGGTCGATCGGGTCGGCTAAAAAAATTTATTAATACCCAAATCCGCATCCAAACCCAAACCCGTCAACCCGCCCACGAACTCAACCCAAACTGGTTCGGGTTTCGGGACATGTTTTAAGACATACCTTATACAATAAATTGCACCCTTAGTATTAATAAAAGACTTGGTCAACTGAACAATGGAGCCTTTCTGTAACTTGTTTGATAAACAAATCTCATCAGCAATTAAACCACCCCGAAAATGAAAACCATCTGATAACTTAACCGTGTACCATTGCTTGTTATCTATAAAACGTATTAGATCACTACCAATATGAATCACTTGAACCACCAGTTCTAGATCCTTCGAGCTAAATTTAACGCTCGATAGCTTCAATATCGCTCCTGGAGTAAGATTTACACCCATTATTTTGATACGATGAAAATTTGATTGTGAATTGGGGTTTTGAAACCAGCCCTAGAAGAAGAAATGAAATTCAAAAGTGAGGGAAATGAAAAGCCAAAATGTTACTTTTAAGTACCTATTATATATATACTTGGCGCAATATACCCTTTTATTTATCCTACTCAAATTTGATTCGGACCAACTCAAGCTTAACTTGCACCTCGTTAAATAACATCTTATTGTCTTAAAATATATCTTACTTGTTATTTTTTGAGTCGCATGTACCATTTCTAGATCAAAATATTTAATAACTAACTTCTTAATTTTCAATTATTTGTACATGATTCGGTTTCAAAAGATACGTTAATCGATATACTGAATAATAAAAAGTAAAAAAGTTAGTTATTATTAAATGGACAAAACGTATAAAAATGGACGAAAATGTATAAAATGGACGAAAGTGTATGAAAACGTATAAAACGGACAAAAGTGTATGAAAACGTATAAAAACGGCCGAAAACTTATAAAACGGACGAAAACATATAAAAACATACGAGAACGTATAAAACGGACAAAAAGGTATAAAAACAGACGAAAACGTATAAAAATAAATAAATAAACGTAAGAAACTTATGAAAATGGACGAAAACGTATAAAAACGGACAAAAACTAATGAAACGTATAAAAACGGATAAAATAGTATAAAAATGGACAAACGTATGGAAACGTATAAAAACGGATATTAAATCAAACGGTGCAAAATACCCAAGTTCGATACCTGCCCCTTTTTAATTTATTTTAAAAAATGAGGACTAACGGTGCAAAAAATATATTAATGAGAGGACTAACGGTGCAATTATTATTTTAACACTTAACGAAGAAACTAACGCCCCATCCAAAATAGGGACTGTAAGGGCAACATGTTTCAAAATTAGGTATGTGTGGTGTAATTAAAATGACTTAGAGACTAAACATGCTATTTGGGGTAAACCACAAGGACGAAACATGTAACTTAAAAAAAACATCATTAAGTAACCATCAATAGATGTAATTTTTGCACAGTTATAACTTTGAGGGTTACTTAATGATGTTTTTATTGGAATAACTCTTAGCTGAAACGGGAAAAAATCCATGTTTAAATTATTCGGAGAATTCGAGTTATTAACTTTGATGTACGCGACTTAACTTGTATTCTCGTGAGCATTTCCAGATTCTTCCTTGTTCATCTCAAGATGTTCACCCAGCGAGTTTGAACTCTAATATTTTGCAAAATCTTAAGAATATCTTACAAATTACAACTAGATCACCTTTTAGATGGTTTGTAAGAACCCTTAAGTAGGACTAAAACACACTCAAGCGTGACGTATTAGTAAAAGGTTTGTAATTATTATCATTAAAATGTTAGAGGTCTCAAGTTTAGTTCCTTTTAGGTGTGCAAACAATCATGATGTGGTTGCGCAACCTCCTGAAAAGAAAGAGCTTTACCCGGTATAAGTTTATTTAGTGGTGAGTTCAAACCCGTTGATTAGTCTAATAAAAATGGGACACCATGGTTACCCCTAACTATAACTAAGAAAGTTATATCAAGTTTATCGAGTAGTTTGAGCTTGAGCTTTTTCAAGCTTGAGTTGGAGCTTAATGGCTTGACTCAAGTTCTTGTCGAGCATTTTGAGTCTTTCGTAAATTGTCTTTTACTTATGGTAAAATTTTGTTGTAACTTTACATGTTTTGTATGAACTATATATATGGGTTATGGAATATCCGGAGTACTAATTAATAAATTTGCTTATCAAGTTTGACCCAGTGGATCAAATAAGCGAGTCCAATGCAATCAAGATATATACCAAAACCAATCCATGTTTAAGTTATTCGGAGAATTCGAGTTATTAACTTTGATGTACGCGACTTAACTTGTATTCTCGTGAGCATTTCCAGATTCTTCCTTGTTCATCTCAAGATGTTCACCCAGCGAGTTTGAACTCTAATATTTTGCAAAATCTTAAGAATATCTTACAAATTACAACTAGATCACCTTTTAGATGGTTTGTAAGAACCCTTAAGTAGGACTAAAACACACTCAAGCGTGACGTATTAGTAAAAGGTTTGTAATTATTATCATTAAAATGTTAGAGGTCTCAAGTTTAGTTCCTTTTAGGTGTGCAAACAATCATGATGTGGTTACTCAACCTCCTGAAAAGAAAGAGCTTTACCCGGTATAAGTTTATTTAGTGGTGAGTTCAAACCCGTTGATTAGTCTAATAAAAATGGGACACCATGGTTACCCTAACTATAACTAAGAAAGTTATATCAAGTTTATCGAGTAGTTTGAGCTTGAGCTTTTCAAGCTTGAGTTGGAGCTTAATGGCTTGACTCAAGTTCTTGTCGAGCATTTTGAGTCTTTCGTAAATTGTCTTTTACTTATGGTAAAATTTTGTTGTAACTTTACATGTTTTGTATGAACTATATATATGGGTTATGGAATATCCGGAGTAATAATTAATAAATTTGCTTATCAAGTTTGACCCAGTGGATCAAATAAGCGAGTCCAATGCAATCAAGATATATACCAAAACCTGGCCCATTGATATGCCCATTCTAGTTCCAGTCTTTTGTTTACATAAATTATTGACATGAAATAACAAATTTCGAGGAGTTCAAGCATAAAAAACAACTTGGCTCGACTTGAGCTCGTATCAACCATTTTGAGCCTTATGTGATCGAAGAATATTGCTCGCTAAAAGTTTTGATTACGAGGTACCAACTTCCACAACGTACATACCATGCTAGTAAGATAACAGTTTCAAGTATAAGATGCATCCTATTAATAAAGAATGTCTGGCAACGATTTGCCTTTACCAAATTACAGTATATTTTAAAAACATTTGATAAGCACAGTTTAGGTGAACTAGAAAACGTTTGATAACTAATAAATAACGGGGCCGCGCGAAATCATACCCCTACAACAAATTATGACATAGGTTAAACCACTTGGGCTGACCTTAGGCGGCACCCCACCAAAGTGCAATGGTGCTCACCAACCTTGGCCATGGACCTTCTTGATCGTCCATTGACCCTGTCCAGGTAAGTGATTATTCTATTTGCATCCTTCCCTATTTATAGATAATATTATCTTTCATATATCACCTTCCAAACCAATGTGGGACAATATTCTTTGAAACATACATACGTAATAGCAACCCATGTGGGACAAAATTCCAAACCAGGTGTTGTTTACGATCAGAACTGGAACCAAACAGATTGCGTTTTACATTTCACACCAATCCCTTGTAACATTTGAACATATTTCTTTCTACAACGTGTTACATCATTTAAATGTATAATTCTGATTATTTATAGTGGAACTAGTATCGAATATTTGCAAATACTAGATCAAATAAAGCTGCATTACCTCCAGTGCCCCAAATAACCTCTTTCCAGTAGATAATTCCTGAACATAATGTGGCAACCCGTACCCGGATCAATGGATCAGTTTCTGATGTATTAGTATGTAAATGTATTCTAGAAGCTAAATATAGGTAACAAATAGTACGTGAAATCAAGTCTAGTTAAATAACCATCTCACCTGATCAATCCATAAAGCTACGATCAAGTTGATGCAGCTACATAATGGGTCCTTAGTGTATCAATGGCTTTCTCCACAGATTGCTTGAGTTCAGGAATGGTTGTTTTGCACACTGAATAGAAGTGTCGTCAAGAAGCTTAAACAAGTTAGGGGGTGTTTGATATTGATTGCAATATTGATGCTCAAATAGTCAGAAGCATATCTACTGATTATAGAAACTTCAAGTGCAATAACTGGATAATAAGGGAAGCTTAGATTGTTTTAAATCAACATGCTTCTACTTTATATTATAGCAGATCATATCATTAAAATTTATACACATATGAGATTTAGGCCATAAAACATACATCGAGTAGCTCGAGCTTGTGCTTCTCCTATCACATCCGTATACGATACCTGGAACAAACAATCTCGTGAGGCATGTAACTTTGAATACTAATGAAAGGTTGTTACATGACTGCAAAACTAACCTCCATCGTGTCATGAGTTTCACTGATGTGGTCAATCATCTTCTTGAAATCCTTTTCAGCTTCAACCATTGATTGTTCGCATGCTTGGTTTTGAGCCTGCAGAAATAGCAGCAGGGGAGATAGATTATAAGACAAATAGATACTCGAACGCTAGAGGTCATGGATGGTAACTAATATTCTGCTCATTACTTGTAGTTCTGCCAATTAGGGACCAGTTGATATATATAATCTGACCAAAAGTACAGGGAAGAACTAGTTCTGATTCTGACGTTTTCTACAGAACATCATACTACAATCTATTCATTTACGATACTTTTCAGATCTATGGTAAAATATGCAGAAGTTCAGTTACCACTTACTAGGATGATAAAAGGATAGATCGCAAGTTCATAACTTAAATTGGTACAAAATGGCAATATTAAAAACATGTGGTCTATAGATGGAAATGAATCATCCTGTAACCACTGAAAATAATTCATTCTTGCAACATGTCAAGTACATTGGTTGCTTGTGTTTCCTCGTTCAAATCAAAACTATAATAACAAACAACATGCCACAAATCCACTTAAAGCCTACATCAAGTAGAGAACAAATCAACACAACTTTATGTATATGTGGTGCCTAAATCAAGCTACACAAAATCACATGAATGATTCTTTTGCATTCACATATCATATAAAAAATAAGTTTGTTTTGTTCTACAGACAGAAATGCATGATCCAAAGAAGCTTTTGAACATGATCTCTGCTTGTATATACAAAACTCACATATAAACGTTGTTCACGATTTCTTAAGAACACTATATCAATTAACCTATATATTTAATTACACATTAATACATTAAAAAAGAAAGAGCAACAGCTCATACAACGAAAAAGAAATTACAATCTCTAATTGCACATAAACATCAGGATTCAAATTCCCTACAAGTAAATCACAAAAAGGAAACACTTTTGATAAATGAGAAACTTTACAGGTATAACCACCTTTTCTACTGCAAATTATATCAGAAGCAATCTACAATACGAATATACATCGATAAGCAATATCAAGCTTTTCTAAAGCTAAGTTCGCATCAATAAGCAGATGATTGACAATGTCACTACTACACGATCAATATGAGAAAATATTTACCAGCATAAACAAAAAATTCGGTGCCTGTTTTATACAAAGACAAAGAACAACAGGTACCCTCGACTCACTTATATTGTTTGTGTGTATATATACAAGATTACATAAAACTTGATCCCTAATTTCTTATGGATATACAATATCATCAAAGAACTCTCACTTAATCACTTTTAGAAACAGCATATAAACTGTTGAGTTAGGTGAAGCCACTCACACATAGTGGCAGAAAAAGAAGCCACTTATTCAGTAGTGCCAGAAGCCACTAATTCAGTAGTCGTTGATAGTGCCAGTAGTGGTAGATAGTGGCATGCTTTATCATCTCTATATAAAGATGATCACTCTGTATTTGTAAGACACGCCTCTTGATTACACAACAAGATGTAGTAATAAACACTCCTAGTTACCCACGGTGGACGTAGGTCAGATTAGACCGAACCACCTTATATCCTTGTGTTCTTTATTTGTGGCAGTGTGTGTGGCAGTTAATTATGTTTGAATGTGTCATCCGATCCTAACAACTGGTATCAGAGATTTGGCTCGTGATTGATACATACGAACAGAGAAGGTGAAGAAGTTACCTGTTGGCAGATATTGTGACCAGGACCAGGACCACCATCACCTTCGATTGACCATCGCCACCGCCACCAGGGACCGATCGATTACCTCCCGCCGGAGACAGTTTCACCGCCAGCCACCTACATCGCGGCAGTCAACAGCCGCAGTCACGATCGCTGGAGACACCAGCGCCGCCTCAACATCAGCGGCAGTCAAACCCCGTCAGCGCCACCTACCCGCGGTCACTACTCACCGGAATCACTACCCATCGGTGACAGAAGATTGACCATCGCAACCAGCGATCAGCGGCTGTCACCAGACAGGAGACAGAAGCCGGACCGATCGCCGGAGAAAAGAAAAGCTCATCGATTTTTTTTTTACCAGGCGTGGTCTCTTTAAGAGGCTGTGATTTTTTTGGGTGAAGAGAAAAGACCAGGCATGGTCTGAATTTAAAGAAAAAATAAAGGAGAAGCGTGCTGTATTTTCTTGGGACCAGACAAGATATACCGATCTTTGGTTTTTTGGGTGGAGTTAAAAGACATTAATGTTTTTTATCTTTTTGGGAAGATAAGTGTTTTTTTAAAAAAAAGGGAGGAAGTTATTGTTTGTCCACAAGTTTTGACTTTGACAAAAGAAGTCCCTCACTTTTTTGATCAAGATCTTTGCACAAGTTCATTGCCATTTAGCAGTACTAACCTGGTTGGTTTGTAGCAATTTGGTGGAAGATGCAAATTGAAGATTTGCTCGTGCAGAAAGACTTGGACGCAGTTTTAGGTGAAAAACCAGAGGCGATGACACAGGCAGAGTGAGCTAGTCAACACGAGGATGAGGGAAGGAAGTTCAGTTACAGTGCACATCAACAATTTAAACTCGATTTTATCCAGACTTGGGTCAGTGGGAATAAAGTTCGAGGATGAAGTTCAAGCTTTACTACTATTATCATCATTACCTGACAGTTGGTCCGAGCGATTCTGATCGTTACTAGTTCATCGGATCGAAAGAGCTCACTTTGAGGAATTCGGGATTTAATTCTAGGCGAAGACGTCGACGAAGAAATTCGTGGAATCATCAAGTGAACAATTGAATGCGGTCGAGGTAGAAGAAATAACAGGTAGTGGGAGTGGGAGCAGGAGAAGGAGTCGATCGAGGACCTGGAAATGATGTGACTTGTTGGGCTGTAAAGAGGTTGGACATTTCGGGAATCAATGTCCAAAAGACAAGAAAGAAGTTAACGTTGCGTGAGACCATACGAGATGATGATGTTTTGATCGTAGTATGGAGAGCAATGTGGATTCTGGGTTATGGATTCGGTGCTTCATTTCACGCTACCACGTACCGTGAAGCACCGCGAAATCTGAAAGAAGGGATTTTGGTAAGGTAAGGTCGGCGAACAATGAGGTTCTTGATGTGACGAGCATAGGTGACTTAGATCACGAAGACTCCGTGGTCCATGGACTTTGAAGGATGTCCGGGTAATTCAAGTCTGAAGAAACAGTTGATTTGTTGGGCGGTTGGATGAGCAGGACACGAGGTTAAGTTCGAGGCAGGCGGTGGAAGGTTATGAAGGAAATCTAGTCGTAGCTCGAGGAAAGAAACAAGGTTCGTTGTATGTGATCGGTTTACCATCTAAGGAGTAACCGTCCGGTTCGAAGAAGACCAAAGTCCGGTTCACGAGTCTCGTGGGCGTAAGAAGGTTTGCTGCGGATGGCAAACCAGTCACAGTCGATTCAAGTTGAGCGTGCTAGAAAAGGTTGATAAAACCGATCGGGGGCATTCATGGCGGTGGGAGCACGAGTTGTGCTTTAGTCGAGTTACCAGACGGCAGTGGGTTAAGAGAACCGATATTCCGTCGATCAAAGTCTCTCAGCTTGATTATCGCTTTATTCGGAGAGTGTTTGTTCTCGGATGTTCGAGATCGCGCTTCGTGTCGATGGGAGCCGATAGGGACAAAGAATGGGTCGATGTGATTTCGGTCATGACCGATGTGTTGGAGCTAACGGGAGCTTCAACGGGCCTTGAGTTAATTGAAGAGAGGCAACGGTAACTAGTATGGAGCTAAGATCAAAAGTTCTTGTTTTACTGAAATCTGAGAGATACACAATTGAAGCACGGTGAAGATTGTTCCGTGGCTTCAAGTGGGAGATTGTCGAGTTAGGTGAAGCCACTCACACATAGTGGCGAGAAAAGAAGCCACTTATTCAAGAGTGCGGAAGCCACTAATTCAAGAGTGGTTGATAGTGCGATAGTGGTAGATAGTGGCATGCTTTATCATCTCTATATAAAGATGATCACTCTTTATTTGTAAGACACGCCTCTTGATTACACAACAAGATGTAATAAACACTCCTAGTTACCCACAGTGGGCGTGGGTCGATTAGACCGAACCACCTTATATCCTTGTGTTCTTTATTTGTGGCGGTGTGTGTGGCGATTAATTATGTTTGAATGTGTCATCCGATCCTAACATAAACAACTAATTTCCTACGTGCGGTCAAGTGAAACAAACCGTAAACCAAAATCCTACAAGCAGAAATCACCTAATCTACAGCTAAACTGATCATAACTAACTCACTATGTGACTATACAACACAATCTATATGATTATACAAGCATAGTTAACTTTTCCTAAAACCTAATCTATATCAACAATCGATTATCGGGCATTTAGACAACTAAAATTGATACCACAAAATCATCTCTGACGAAACTTAACATTTTCGCACAAATACACATATAACAGTAAACATCCAATTCCGTACACAACAATAAGAATATAAACATTATGTAAACCTAACTTTACAGTATCCAGATCAGTCATTACGATTAACAATATCTACAAATATAAATTAACATTTTCCGCACATATTCCGTTCATTCAAATTTCCTATAAGTCTATAACTATATTGATCATAACTAACTCCATAACTAACTCCGAATGTGAATACACAACACAATAATCTATCAGATAATCAATTAACATTTGCACAACCAAATCGATGCGACAAGCTTATCTACAACCACAAACTAACATTTTCCTCACAAAGATTATAAAAACATAAATAACAATTAGATACTAATAAATAACGATGTCATAATATCTAATATTACACTGATTATATAACGATAAGCATCATTGAATTTTTAGAAACCTAAACTTAAACAACATCGAGATCATATCAATACACTAAACTACATCTACATACAGAAACGAAGATATTCCGTACTAATTATGTTCATTCGCATTAACATTCACCTAAGTACAAAATTATAAGCGAAAAAGCCGAATTTAACGAAGATCAATACGGATAGCTATAAACATCCAATCAAATATATTACCTTAAGTAAATACAAATAATCTAAACCTGATATCGAGATCAGATCAATAAGATATCATATCCATACGAAGTACAGTACATCTACTAACAGAATTCCACAATTTCCGTACAACACAATAATCTAAACCTGATATCGGTATCGATACGAAAAACAATACATCTACTAACTTATAATTCAGCATTATTCCGTACAAATAATATTAAAAACGATTAATAGATGATAATAACAATGATTCACTGACTTTAAAGCGTTTTTGTAAGCGAATGTGTGAAGCATCCATATCCTTAAGCAAATCAGCATAACAGCTATCGATGTTTCGCTTAATCAAATCGATGTGTAACGACGTCGTTTTCTTCAGATCTGTGATTGTGGCGCGTGTTTTGTTGAGTGAAGGTGATGGTGATGACGTCAGCGGTTTTGTTTTGATGATTGGTGATGATTTTCGGTTTGATTTCTTCTTCTTCATTTTTTGTGTCTGGTTTGGGAGGTGAATGTGATTTGAATTTTTGGTGTGTTTATCGGCGGGAATGGAGAGTATTTTTTTAACTTTTAAATAGAGTCGTAAATTTGTGTCCAAAATTATAAAAAATGGGCTTTTATGGGCTAAGTTTTAAAAGATTTACGTATATTTAGCCTCATACTTTTTTGAAATAGGCATGTATGACGTTTTTTTAAAAGTTAAATGAGTATTAACAGAAAACATTGCAGTTGTTTTAGTTAAAAAAATTATATATATAAAATATTTAATTTTTAAATTATAAATGAGTTGTTACGTTTAGTAAAATTTTTTCGACGTTTTTTAGTTTTTTAAAGCGATTTGTATAACATTAACCCGTTTAACCTGTGTACGTTTACCCATATCCGTTTGGACCCATGGTCCGACCCTGCCTTTTTTGCCACCTCTACTTTTAAACATAGTCGGAGTTACAAATAACACATCTATAAATTTATAAGCGTTTTTATTTTCACAAAGGTGTTTGTCAATTAGTTAGAGTTGAATTCTATTATTGTAAATGACAGGAAAATTAATGAAATAATGTTTCTATTATTGTAAACTGACATCAAAAATTATGAAATTACGTCTCCTATATTAGTTTCCAACCTTTCATTTAAGTAAAAGAACAAACTAGTTTCCTAAATTAGTTTTAAGTTTTCAGTTTTCACTTTTTTGTTTGTCCTTTATATAAACTAGACGAGTACCCGCGCCTAGCGGCAGCGGTTTCTAGCGGCAGACAATTAACGATATGCGATATTGTGTTAAGTCTTTCGTATAGCGTTCAAATAGTCATAGTGATATTTTGGTTACACAAAACACTTAACCTAAATATCATTATAATTGTATGCCGCTATAAGAATCCCGTTGATATGCACATGTACGTGTCTAGTAATTACCAATATAGCCGAGTACCTACGCCTATCGGCATCGGTCTATGGTTTTTGACAAAACACGGTTGCGACAATTTTTGTGTGTGTTTAATTTTAAAGTCAAGTATCGCATATTGCGACGACACTTTATAATATTTGACAAAATATTATTACATCAATCTTGTGTTCTTTTTAATTGTACTTGTATTGCATTTCAGTGTTCTTAAGAAATACTTCATAGTAAAGTATGCAAAATTATTCATCAAATATTTTAGTTACCATAAAGAAATGTTTCATGGTGTGTCCTATATTCAATAGTTCACCTACAATTCACTATTGTCTAAATAGACACATCACAAACAAAAACACAAACACAAACAAACCCCCCACAAAAAGCATATTTCTCGGTGTGAAATTGGTGGCCAGGCCTAACACCCAAATTTCACGGACGGTGTGGGCTATCGTGCCATAGGGTGGCGCCGAAACCTATGGTTTGAGCCATGGCGCACCGTGCCCGAAGCTCTAAGAGGGTGGAGTGTATTATGTGTGTTGTTAGTTTATATATGCCTTGATAATTCTTCAATACAAAAAAGTCATCCCCATATTTACAACACTTTAATATTTACAGTTGTGTTGATATGATAATCATAATACTTTCCAAGTTTTCAAGTTTTCAGCAATAGCTAATACGATAAACAGCGATAGGGAAGCTTTAAAATTTTTCAATACCTTCCAATGCACATAATATACTTTTTCAATGGACAAAATACTTTCCAACGCCACATGGTATCAAATTCCAGTTTCGAGCATATTAAATTACAATGTCAACATTTCATATTTCCTTATATATTTTTTCAACATTCCACAAAATTGACTTTGTCATTTTTCACATTTTACTGTTTTGGTTTTATATATATTTAGATTTAGATTAGATTAGATTTAGATAAACTACGAGCGGGTTAACCGATGCGTTGGCGTGAGAGTCGTTGGCCTCTATTATTTTATGTCACGGATTCTTTGTCATATATATACTTTTTATTAAGGACTAAATTTGCAAAGAAGCGATAACGGGGACTAACGGTGTGATTTACTGACTAACGCGGGGACCATTTTGTAAATTGCTTAGCTACAAGACACGCCCTATTTCCAATTATTTTTCATCAGAGCAACCAATGTTACGACTTTATTTGGTCTTGAAGTAGTGGCATTTTCGGTTTAGTCCACGAAAGTATCGGTTTGTTGCAATTTTAGTCCTTAATGACTAACGGTGAAAATAAAACTTAACCATAGGGGCTTTTTTCTTAATATTTTACCGTAAGCAGGTCCCTCAAGTTATTGTTTTGTTGCAACATTAAGTCACGACTGTTAGGTAACTACCGTCGAGGACTAACTTTGTAATGAATCAAAAGCCTCGAGGCTAAACGAAATTGACCCCGCACTATAGCTACTGATTGCCCCGATGATTTTAGTATATATTATAATTCTTGTGAGAAAAGTCATACTTTCCTTTTTAAACACAAATAGCCCATTCGATACTCATGGTTTTATACATTTGAAATTTAGCTTGACCATTTTATCAATTTTTCAAAATTCAATAATTCAAAATCCAACATAACATTCAACAATTCAACATCCAAATATTAAAAAAAAAAAAAAAAAAAAAAAAAGCATAGATTTACATTTGATCGAAAACTTAAATTTTTCATAAACGTTAAACTCAGAAAGGCTCCACCACCCATTGATGAGCAACCTGGTCTTGCATACACAAAATGCAATTCAAATATTTACTTTATTCTTTTCTTAGTGCGCATGTCTCAAGCATCAAGGTCTAATTGATACGAGAACCGGGTCCAATAAGAACGCCCAACTTTTGTATCAACAAGTGGCGCCATCCGGGGACCAATCACTAAGAAATAGAATGACAAAGCATGGAAACCTAAGCCGGCGATCGCATAGTGACCTACAAGGGAAGAAGCGACCAGCGAATCGCCTCTAAACAGCCTCTGGAACAACCAGTCGACCCGAAACCAAAGGTCGGGCCCATATCCGGTCTTCACGGTGGGACCACGCGGGGACAACCCATGCCACTACGACAACCACCGGTAGAGAAGTTCCACAACAGCACCTTTTACCACTCCCACCAATCGGTGCGAAGCGGACCTCACAACCCACGGTACCGACCAAACAGGGGTCGAGTGGAAATAGACACCCTCGCACTAGAAGGAGTCGGCGCTGAACTAGCGCCATGACTTCGTGTCTCAAAACTACGAAACCTTGGCTACCCTCATGCAAGAGGAAGCGAAAAGAGGTCGAGTCGAGCACTGCAAGCCCGACTCAACTTTGACCTAAAGTATGAGACATCCCATCGCGTCATCGGAGGAGAGGCGCGAGAGGACAACCGCCGCCCCAAAGTGTTTATCGGGATCGGGAGGAGAGTTGTGAGCGATGAAGCGGTGACCTCTGATGTCCGGGAGAACACGAAGATGATGGACGGCGTACAATGCCCACGCCAGGCTTGGTAGCCGCAGGTCCGTGATGACTTGGACGACGGTACTCCCCAAGTGAAAGCTCTTTGAGCTCGGATTACGAGGGCGGTCGGCGTAAGCGCCGAAAGAGGGAAGCTAGTCCTCCGGTGACTCCTCGGACAACGATGACAGAGAAACAGGACACTTGAAGTCCGGAGAAGATATCGCGACCGGAGGACGAAGATATGTCTCTTCGGCGGCGCCAAAGGTGGATGCTTTCACTCGGCGCATCGGTGATTTTTCGGAAGGTAGAGAAGCGCATGCCCGCCAATGTGAAAACCTACGATGGAGCAGTGATCCAGACGATCACCTAAAAATTTTCGAGTCAATCTACTACCATCGAAAATTGGCCACAACCGTGTGGTGCCACATGTTCAATTCCATATTAGTGGAATGCGCGGCGGTTCGATGGCTCACGCGAAGCATTGGTGGTTTTGAAGAGTTGCGAAGGCATTTCTTGAACTTTACTCAAAGGAAGAAGTGCGCCAAAACCCCTGTCCGAACTTGCCGTGGTAAAAGCGACACCGGGGAATCTACAAGCGCTTATGTGGAGCGCTACAAAGACGAATGCATACATGTCAAGGCGTGCCCGAAATACTAAAGATCTCGGGGTTCATGAACGGAATCAATAACCAGAAATCATCAAAGGTTGGCGACAAGGTCCCCAAACCTTTGATGAACTTATGAAGCATACGAGGTCCTTTATTCATGGAGAAGCTGCTGCGGCAGACAAGAAGAAAGGCTACTCAAACTATAGGTCACAAGAACGACCCTAGAGACAATCCATTTACCGTAGTAGCAACCGCAACAAGAACTACCGCGGTCACGGGAGCGGACGAGAGAATGACAAGTATACCCGCTAACAAGACTCAAAGGAGATATTACAACGAAGGCGCAAACTTCCCGAGACCCCCACCAATGCGCACCCCAGAAGAGCGGCGCGTGGGGAACGGATACTGCGACTATCATGGACAGAAGGGCCACACCACCAATGAGTGTGTCCAATTGTGCCAACTAATTGATAAGCTAGTAAAAGAAGGCAGATTGGACCATTTAGTTAAGAACATCAAGGATGGGAAAGATAAGCAAAAGACTAGGAACAAGAAAGAAGCACCCAAAGATAAGGCTGATACCATTTACATGATACAATCATGGCAGTGAAAGACTAGGCAGAAGGTCAGCCAAAAGTTTTCCTGTGGAAGCGAAATTTTTTTCCCCACCTTGGTTGCAGACAACGCAGGGGTAGAACCTCTTACCATCGAAATTAATGCAGGGGGTCACGATATCCACCGCATGTATGTTGATGGAGGAGCATCCGTAGATATAATGTATGAATATTGTTTCAAGCGATCGCGACACGAGATCTGAAGTCGGTTAAGCCGGCCGTGACGTCGTTGGTCGGTTTCTACGGGAGAAAGATATGGGGTGATATGTGCAAAACACATATCATTTCTTTATCAAATAAAACCCAAAACAACCAAGAAAGAGCCGTTTAGTGCTAATATTTGTGGTTTTCTTGAGTTTGTGCTTGTGCAGTACGGATATGTAAAAACACAAAAAGAAGCCAATCGACGTAAATCCGAGCACGAGAGATTAAGAGAGTTTGAGTGAGCCTAAGGTCGAGATTGTGCATTTGTGAAGATTTTATTCTCACGAGGATGATTTTGAAAGTTATAATCAAGTTTGAAGAATTGTCAAGATCGGTCCCTCATCTTTGAGCACTTGGCGTAATAGACCCTGAAGATTCAAATTTGGCAAACATGGTCCTTGGTTTATTTGAGATTAACAAGAAAGACCCTTGGATTACATTTTCAAAATTCTGACCATAGTCCTCAAAATCGAATTAGCCATATTAGTCCTTGTATAAACACATGGGTTCTTATTTAATCCCAAATCCAATATTAATCCTACACCTAGCCCATCCAAAAGCCCAAACCATCCCATTACCCGGTCCAATATAACAAACCCGGTCTAATATATCCCAACCCGTATACCCTTGGACCCCGGTCAATACCCACACTATACCCAGTCAAACAAAACCAAAATAATATTAACAAACCAAACGCGCCCAAAATTTCCCCAAACCAAAACCCAGCCAAGAACCCTAATATACCCAGCGCATCAATTGACCATGATCACTATAATTAAGGGTAAATTAGTACTTTTGTCGACATATCTTGACACGGGTGCCATGTCGACCAATCCGTGTCACATATACCAATTCCTTGCTTCGATTGGTCCAAGATCGTGGCTTAAATGATCCAAGGGTTTAGATGAAAGGATTGTAAATGGGATTGATCTAATGGTGATAAATGACTCGGAGAAAGCACATATCTCGGACTTCGGATCCTTCCATGAGCCTCAAGACCTCAGCGTGGCTATATATACCTTTCATTTCTTCTTTGTAATCTCAAGTAGTTTTTAGAGTAGAAGTAGAGTAGGATTAGAATAGAGTGTAGTTCGATTAATTTTACTTGTTTTCAATGTTTTAGTTTTAATTCCAGGTCATTATAATTTCATTTGTACTCAAACTTTATTAATACAAGTTTTCATTTTCATCAAAATTTAAATCATTGTTTCATTGTTTTATTTCAAATTTTATTACCGCTTTCAAATGCTTATTTGAGCTTATTTTAAATCTAAGTTAGTTTGTTATTGATTCTACTCTCATTTCACATAGTCAATAAAAGTCAAAGTTGCGAAAATCATGGTAGTTTGGTTACGATTTCTTTGATGGATATGGGTGGAGATTGAATTTAATATGGGTTGAGATCGAGATATTGGGGTTGATAATAGTTTATGGTATTGTTTCATTAGCATGCCATAGCGGTTGGACCGTTGTAAGTGCAATGTATGTTTTATATTTGGATCCGTGATGTACTAGTTTAATCTGCTATGTTTGTGTGAGATTTTGTTTATCGATCAAATGCTAGTTTAGATTATCTCTGGATAAGTTAGTTTTAGTGTTCATTGTAACTTTGCATTACTAGGATATTATTTCATAATTTCGTTTTATTCGCATTCATCTGCTTAAGTTCTATTTGATAGATATAGTGGATATATTATATCATTTAGGTAGAATATTAACAATAGAATCTGTTTTGATAGTAAGCATAGTTAAGATATAAGTTTTGAATATAGAGAATTGCTTATCTGACTATAAAGTGGTGTTTGGATCAGATAAGTAAACTGAGTTTGAGATTAGATTTGTTGTTAAGTTGTATAGCATTAGTTCTCAGTAGGTCTATTAGAGTCCTTAGGTTCATCATTTGCATTTTAGAATAGAGAAAGTCAAAATTATATGTTATCATTATAGTGCTCAAATCGGATAGATTTAGGAGTTCACATTCTTCATATAGGTTAGGATATAAGTACTATAGCTTAATGTAGTTTCATTTCTTCATAAAACATCAATTTCAATCCATTTCAAGAGCTTAGAATCTCAAATTAGTCAAAATCGAGTTTGTGTTTAAAAGTCAAAATTGAGTTTTCATGTTTTGAACAATTCTTTCTTAATGTGTAATTCACTCATTTACGGTCTATAGTGGTTGAAATTTTGGATTTATAAACTTAAGTTGGTTGAGTTTGTAAACACTATTTTTCTTGAATGTTTAGAAATTTCTTAAAGTACTTAACCGGCTTGTTTTCTAGGTTTAAATGCCTGTGCACACTCTCGTGATCAGAGTGTGCATGTGAACTTTATATTAGTATAATTTGTTCAAATTAGCTTGTTATTTGTGAAATTTGGCTCAAGTGATCTCGACCGGTAGTCTTTAGTTCCCAAGAGTTGGTTTTCCTTTGAGCTTATTAATAAGCTTGTGCAATGACTTAAACATAGGGGTGAAGAAGCTGTTTTAAGTTAGAATCGGTTAGCTCATTTCTTGATTAGAGAATCATTAGAGGTTAGGAGTAGTGATAATTAGTTGCTTTAAGCCTATCTTAGCATAACTTAGCCACTCATTACTCATTTGGTGTACCTGGTAGCTTATTGCTTTCTTAAAGTAGCTTATTTAGGTCCCATTTACACTACAACTTCAATATCTTACACATTAGCCTTTGTTTTTATATTTTTCATAGAATAAGAATAATATTTTAGAATTTTCCTGAGTTTTTCATAATTTTTAGCTACTGTTTAATATTTTTCACAATTTAAAACAGTTTTTACGTATTTTTAAATAACTTTTATTGCAATTAATTCAGAAAAAGTTCAAAAAAACAATTTTTCAATTTTCATAGATTAAGATAAATACAAAAAGCAAAAAAACAATTTTTCTAGATTTTTCCTAGCTTATTTTGTAATTTTTAGCCAATTAATTAGATTTTAATAGTTTTAAATTCGTAGAAAATAGAAAATTAACCAGAAAAAATAAAAAATTAGTTTTGATAATTCTATTTAGTTATTTTAGATTTTATAAAAAGCAGTTTCACAATTTTCACCTTAATTTTCATAATTTCTAGTATTTTAAATTAGTTTTAAAAGTTAAAATTAGTTTTTAATTCTAATAAATAAAAGAAAAATCCTAAAATTAGTTTTAATTCATAAATAGTTTTCTAATATCATTTTAGTATAAAAGTAATTTTAGGTTATTTTTAGGAGTTAGATTAGACGTAGTTGCATTTTATTCGCGTTTCGTTTTAATCCCGTATTTGCATTTTAGTATAGAATTGCGTAGTTTGCCATAATTCTTAGGTTTTCCCCATAGATTTTAGTTCCATTTACTTACCTTATCCCGTAGTTTAGAAAACATCAAATTATCCCCTTTTCTCATTCGAATCCCGATAATCGCGACGTGAGTTGGAAATTCCATTCAACCCTCGTTCGGAACGATCTCGGTGCTCAAACTTAACACGTTTGAGTTACCCAACATACTACAAACTTCTTATTATTGGTTTCCCGAGCGAATCATGGCCCATGGGGAAAATACGCCTACTAGTCAACGTTGGTAATAAGGAACACTCTGACGACTGGATGAACTTTATGGTGATCGGATCCCTTCATCATACAATGGCATTATTGGAAGGTCGGGGATATCGACCATACGCTGCTGCACCGCTCACACACATGGGATGCTCAAGTTCCGGTGGAGGGGCATTGTTACTCTACAATACCACCGTACCACCCGGAGAATGTAACACGATTACATATGAGACGACACATCCCGCATCAGTGGCAACTAAAGTATCAAACTTGAGGGTCGAATTCATCCCGATTACCCGAGCAAGAAGTATCGATCGGGGATCGTTTGTCGATAAAGGCGGGCGGCCGTGTCGCACTCTTGCAAAAGAATCTGGATACCTTTGCATGGGAACCAAAGCACATGACCGGGGTGCCAGCTCGATTCTGAACACAAGTTGAGAATCTGACAAGGATACTCCCAAGATGACGAAGAAGCGGCCAAGCTCCAGGCCGCAAAAGCCATTCCGGAGGAAGTACACAAACTTGTGGATGCGGTATCGCGCACCAATTCGACCTTGTCATAAAAAGCCATGCGAGGAAGAATTGGTGCGCGACATTGAGAAACATTTAAGACACTACGAGATCAACATGAAGTTAAATCCTAAGAAATGCACCTTTGGCGCTCACAGCATGTTCCTTGGATAATTGATAGAGCTGATGGCATTAAACCGTGTCCGAGAAAAAAGCGAAGGTCGTCATCCAACTTCCTTCACCGCGACGTTGAAGGAAGTCCGATCTCTGAATGGAAAATTAGCCTATTTGAGCAGATTCTTGTCGAATCGGCGGATAAGTCACCCCCTCTTTCAAAACGCTCGAAGTGTACAAAAGGGAGACTTTAAGCGGACTACGAGCGGAAGAAGCTTTTGTACGGCTTAAACAACACATAGCGGCCCCCACGCGTAGTCGCGCCCTGTGGGAAGAATTAATTATGTACTTATCTGCGACTCATGGGCGGTCGGTATGATGCTCTTGATTGATAGAAATTAAGTACAAACACCGTATATTTTGTAAGAAAAGCACTCAAGAAAACGAAGGTTAACTATAGCGCAATGGATAAGTTGGTCTTGGCATTAGTATTCGCCGCCAAAAGGTCACGCAGTACTTCCAGGCGCGCCCAATAGCGGTGATCACGCACCAACCTATCAAGCAAGTCATCTCCAACCCGACGATCGGGCGACTACGAGTGGAGTGTGTTGCTAGGTGAGCATAACATCTCCTACAGGACCACGTCTTTGCGGTTCGGGCGAGATACTAGCGATTTCATCATCGAAAAACCGGTGCGAGAATGCACCTTCACAAAGCGGCGGAACTACAAGAACCATGGATCCTATTCACGGATGGATCTTCATGCGTGGACGGTCGGCAGCCTTATCCTCACGAGTCCGGAAGGAATAGAATTCACTTACGCGCTGCGTTTTGAATTCACACCACAAACAATGAGGCGAGTATGAAACCACGATACCGGATTACGCATTGCACCGAATGGGCATACACAACCTAGAAGCAAATGTGGATTCCTGTTAGTAGCCAACCATGTGTTGGGCGATTATGTGGCTAAAGAGGAAAACATGGTTCAATACCTCGACAAGACCAAGTCACTAATCCGAGGTTTCGACGGTTTACCATCAAACAAGTTCCTAGAGGGAAAAGCGAAAGGCGGATGCACCGAGCAAGATTGCATCCACAAGCTTTCTTTTTGTCAAAACAAGTCTTGGTGGAGACTCTTGAAGAGCAAGTCCATCTTAGAGATGGAGATATCCACGGTGATAGAGGAGCAAGGTCCTACATGGATGACTCCCATCGTCGAGTTTATAAGCAGGGCATACTTGCCCAAGAGCGAAGGGCGCCAGACGAATACATCGCACATCACGTAGGTTTGAACTTGAGATGGTATATTATATCGGCGTTCATTTCTACAACCATGGCTTGATGTGTCGGACCCTTCAAGCGATTCACGTACTCAGAGATCCACGCGGTTCATGCAAGATGCACTCGGGACCACGGTCCGTTGTAGCACACGCCTACGGTCGGGATACTCTCGGCCTACGATGCACCGTGACGCGGGATTTGATAAAAAGTGTGGCGACCGCCAAGTTCATAGACCCATCCCATGCGACTACACAGCAGAGCTAACACCTATTACGCCGCCATGGCTATTCTATAAATGGGGTATCGACATTGCGGGCCCTTCCCTATTGCGTGAGGGGTGAAATTCCTTATTGTGGTCAGACTATTTCACTAAGTGGATTGAGGCAAAGGCGGTCGCGACAATCACAGTGTCGGGTGTAAAACGATTTGTTTGGGAGAATATCGTATGCCATTTCGGATTACACGGGAAATCATTTCGCACAATGGAAAACAATTACGTGACAACCCTTTCAAGGAATGGTGCGAGAAACTAAATATTGCCTGACACTTGTCGATTAAACACCCACAAACCAATGGTTTGGTCGAGCGTGCAAATCGTAGTGCGGGTGAAGGAATTAAAGCACGTTTAGACAAACACAAAGGGAGGTGGGTGGAGGAATTATCGCATGTTTTGTGGGCGCACCGCACGACAATCAAAATTAGCACGAGAGACACTCCCTTTTCTCTTGTCTATGGAACAGAAGCCGTCATACCAGCCAAAATCGGGATGCCAACTATTCGTACTACCGAAGTTAATGTCCAACCAATGACGATGAAAGGCACATAGACTGGACCTGTTGGAAGAAAGGCGCGAACGTGCAGCTATATGTGAGGCGAGAGCTAAGTCAAAAATGAAAGGATACTACGATGCTAAACTTCGAAGCACCTCATTCAAACCAGGTAACTTTGTATATCGCGCCAATGATGCGAGCCATGCAGAAGATACAGGAAAACTTGGACCGAAGTGGGAAGGACCTTATGAGGTCATTGAAGCATTGGGAAAGGGCGCGTACAAACTGCGTGACATGGATGGTCGTGAGCTACAACGCACATGGAACATTTGCAATCTCAAACGATGTTATCTTTAGGAAAGGCTATGGCCCAGCGCACGGACACCCCCACACTTTAGTAAAGTGCTCAATAAGTATCCGTGTATTTACATTCTGTTTTACTTAGGCAAATGTCTTTTTTCTTTTTACAAAACTTGCAAGTATTAATAAAACGTCACGGTTTCTAGCTAACTCCGCGACACATTTCACTTTGTTATTTACATATTATTTATGTCTCAACATTGTTATTATATTATCTTTTGCCTACATGGCGTGCATGCACCTATAAAACCCACGATGGTAAAAGGATGAGTAAACCTACTAAATAACTCGTTGAGTAAGAGGGTTGCAAACCCATCAACATCGGATCATGCATCCTTGTTAAACACCTTATTCTCAAGACGTTGGAATAAGTTCAATGTGCATCCCACGATGGATGCGCAACAATGCACTGTGTCGCGCGTTTAACAAACTAGGAATCAAGACTCTTGACTCTTTGATATGATATTTACTGATGCTGTTGCATATCACACAATACGATTATGATACAAGTACTTAGAAATTATGTTTCAAGTACATTAAGTCATGATTTTCATACACGATTATGGACTTCATATACTATTCGCGTTTATATAATCGTTTGATTCTTAGACAACGAGGACGTTCTTTATGCAAAGACAGATAACTAAGTACAAACATTATAATCGCAACCACATTCGATAAAACATATGGATCAACACACCTTCAACAAAAAAGGGAAATTTCATTATGGACCACAAGTTCATACAGAAGGATATCTACAAAGATGCTATAGCCTATATACTATTACAACGCCTAAGATGTGAGCTCTCAACACGATACACAGCGTCCCCAACCTCTTTAAGTCTCTTCAACAGATCAGAATCATGGCGCGATACCGTTGCCACACTAACAGGTACCCCGTCGGATCTCGGGAGATGCGCTACACCAAGACCACAAAGAATGGCCTTTCCCTTCACGCCCTTCTTCTTTGCAAGCCTCATGGCATGGGCTTCTAAGGATTCTTTCAAAGGGATTTCTTTCCCAAGCGTAAAGGGGGTCAGGATATCGCGTGGGCGAGCAAAGATAGGCACTTGCAGCTGTGACACGTCAGGCTTCAAAAAGTAGTCAGGCTGCGCCTCTGCATCATCAGCAAGGTGTCGGGCCAAGGTTAACCCCTCCATAATCAAACCTATGGGATAATCCTGGTCGCGCTCCAACTGGGCAATCTGAGGAAGCTCCAACAACTTCATCTTCTCCATCGCAGCGACCAGATCATCATAGGCACGTTCATTATACCCGAGCACTGTGCGGTGAGCGCTGTCAGCGGCCGCTCTCGTGAAGCTCTTCTATGGCCTCCGCGCCACCACGCATGCGCCAGACCGAACAACATCCCGAAGTATCATCACCTCTCGAGATTCCAAAGTGTTGAGGCGACAAGGCGCAAACCATGGTGATGAGCCACTGCGCTCGTCAATCGTGGAAACCGGTGAGGATATAGCTCTTCATCGTATTCGATCTTTGAGCTTGCGTAGCTTCATCTCCTGCTTCTCCAAAGAAGCCTTCCACGGTTGCGAAACTCCCCAACCGAGAGAAGTGCTCGTTCTTCCCATTCTCCAAATATTTAAGAGCCCATAAGCAAGTAGCCTTATAATCCTCTAATGCGCACGCTCTGGCTCGCTTGGATAAGCAACGACATCTTTTCTCCAAGAAATTTTTGGCATAAGAGCTTGCCGCCTCTGCTTCAACTGAAAGCGGCGGCCAGCGCCTCAGCGGCGCGATTTGCGTATCCTTCCTGCGGCGCTCTGGCTCTCTCCCGAATACCTTGACCTTAGCTCGCGACCAATGTAGCACAGTGCGCGGCAGCAACACAAGCTCCTCAACAAGGCGGTCCATGGGCACATCCCGGATACCAACGGCTCGGCGCCTCGGTTCTTTGGCTCGGAAAAATTCGGTAGCGAAAGGGACTACGCCTCGAGTGGCGACTCCCGAGCAGCTCAACAATAACCCAACGGTTTCAACATTGCATGCAAAAGAAGATTAGTGATTATTTCATAACATAAGCAGGGGAATGTGATAAGTGCTTGACACAATACTTACTGGGGAGCGGTCTCGGTTGCAGGGCGATGCATCGTCGATGATGACTCAGCGTCACGAATGACATGACGTTTTCTCACGGATGAGGCTGCGCCATCACCACCGCGCGCTCTTGCGCTTTACTCCTTGGCATGCCTCCTGCGGCTCTACCACGAGGACCCCATGCTCTCCGCTACATCGTGCGTGAAATCTCCACTCGAGTGTACCTGAGGCGGGCATCGCTGCGCGAGGGTCGCCTCGGCGCACAACGGGGAACCACCCCGATTCCTCGGATCCATATCCATGGTGCGCCCGCGATAGCATCAAAATGGGACTTCTCCTTCTCTCGGGGGCGCCCCACGGTGACTGGCGGGGTCTTGCCAGCGAACAACGTTGAACAAATCCATCTCTCGGAACAAGAAACAAACAAAAACAAGAGTTATATAAATACAACGGCGAAAAGAAATGCTCACACTAATAAAGCAAATGAGAAGGAAGGACGAGCACCCACCCTGGTCATTCGCGTCTAGGAAGGTTGGCACCTCGTCAGGACTATCGAAATAGTTGCGACTGATGCCCATGTGCACCAAAAATTCCTCTCGATAGGAATTGATGGGAATACTATTGGCGTTTATCGTTTCCGCATCATCCGCGTTATACGTTCCAGGATGGGCGCTCATCCTTGATGGCGAACTTTGGGTATAGAAGGCGAAGCCCGGGGAACAACGCCTCATCAACCTAGAAAAATTTCTCTCCGGTTCCTAAGCGCGTCTAATTTCTCGGTATAACACTACAGCCGCCCTGCGCTTAGCAAAAAAACCCGCCCGTTTGACCGGCGTATGGTAAAGCGGAAGATAGATGGTGGGGTTAATCGCCAACAACGACAATTCACCTCGAAGTTTGTTATTTTCTTGCACCTATACGGTGCGGTTGGGATATGTGTGGCGATAGTAATTTAGAACGTCGCACAAGAACAAGGAGATAGGCGCGTTGATTTACAAATTCAAAAAACGCGTGTATACCCCACTTTCCGCCGGGAAATCCGCTATCGACGCATGCGCAACGGAACTACCGGATGCGGTGCGGCGGATATAATACTCAAAGTGAACTTACGAAGTTCGTCCTCGGTTATATCGTATGAAAGTCGGTTAATCCAAGAACCATGATGAGATTTCGAATCTTGCGCACGCCGTTACCTTTAAATGTTTGTGGGTTTCTTGGTTGATATTTCGAGCTTTTTAATAATGGTGGAAATGCTTTTTCTTGTGATAACCACAATGGAAGGGAGGTGGAAGTTTATATAGGGTTCCACATCCATGCGATGATCGACATGTGGACCCAGCTATCTCTAGCGTGTGGATAGGAGTTCTTGGCGTGGACACCCTCCACCCACGTTTTCACGTTTCTGAAGGATATATTTGACCTAATTAGACTCGATCCACATCTTCTTTTAGGCGGAAAACTTTGAAGCTTCTCCGCTTACGCCTCGAGGAATATATTTGCTACAATTATTAGTCTAGCATCCGCGGGTTCTACCTCTGCGCATACTAGGCTAGGGGACATGATGACATATAGTCCGCATTCGGTCATGAACCCGACCAATGGGCGCTTACTAACACTCGAGCCCGATGCAGGTGGGCTAACACGATAAGGTTTGGGCTCACGAAGGCCCAAACCCGAAGTTATTTATGGTCTTGATATCGGACATCTCTTATTTATGGGATATGTATCAACCAACCGACTTAGGTGGGATCGCGAAGGTTGTGGAACACGAAACCAACAAGGATTTCGTATGTATATAAAGGGCATCTCGGCCTCATTAAAGGTACGATCACAAAACCTAACTCTACTAAACCCTAAAACCGATTACTTACTCTCACGCGAAGGATAATGGTGGGAGACAATCCCACGATAAGCTAACGGTGTTTTCATTTTCTTAGTCGCGCGGTCTCAAGCATCAAGGTCTAATTGATCACGAGAACCGGTCCAAATAAGGCAACGCCCAACTTTTGTATCAACAATTACTGTTATGTACATCATTTTTTCAGATACTTTTTGGTAAGAAAAGATAAATCAATCTTGTGGCAACGCATATCTGGGGCGGCTGCAAGGGAATATTCCGGCGATGGCACCAACTATTTCAGAATACTTTCCGGCAGCTGCAACAACACTTTCCGGCGACGGCAACCTTTTCCAGCGAGATAGTGGCGGTGGCAACGACGTCAAACGACAGTTAACGATGGCTGAAAAAAACCATAAATGTTACATTACATAGATCTTTAAAAAATATATAGATCTAGAAATAAAATTTATATATCTACAAATAAAAATTAAAGAACTATAAAAAAAACCTTAGATTCAGCTGTGGTGGGTCCCGACGAGACAAAGGCGGCAACAAATATTTCCGGCGAGACAATATTCATTGATCCATTAAAAGAAACCCTTAAAAACTTAATCAATATTCATTGATTTATTAAAGAAAATACATCAGTAATTGAAAAAACCCTTTTGATGTCTCGTTGGTCTCGGTGGAGGGGTGGGTTTCGATTGTGGCCTGATTTCGATGGTGTTGAGGTTCGGTGGCGGTGCGGTAGTGTGATGGTGACGCTCGATGGTGGAGGTTTTTGACGGTGGAAGGGTTTCAGTGATGGAGGTTTTTGATGGTGGAGTTTATGCGGTGGTGGTGTTTAATTGGTGGTTGGAGTTGTTGCGGTGGAGGTTTTGTTGTGGTTTGTAGAGAGAAGATAGTGGATGAGAGAGAGAGAGAGTTGGATGAGAATGAAAATATTTATGTGATATGGTTCGGATATGGATGAGAATGTCCACCTTTTCATTGTTTTTTTCTCTCTCACTTGACTTTTCAAGAATTCCACTTTTCAAGTTTGACTTTTTTTATATTATATGTAGTATAGATATAGATACAAAATACTTTTAAGTAATTTGACAATTTACAAGCTATGCTTATTTAGAATAGATCATTTTCATTAATTTGAGCTTATGAAGTTTATCGTTTTCATAGAAGCTTTGAACACTTTTGTGATAAACAACTCATTTTGCGATCACGCTTATTTTAAACTTCAAATTCTTATAAGCTCACACAAGCTACTTCTCAAACACACTCATAAAAGGTGTATTGGCCGATAGATGAACATGATCGGATCATCGAGATCGGGCCCATTGATATGCAATTATACAATATGATCCTAGTACTTGTAAAAGTTAATATTTTTATTCCATTTTTAAATAAGGTGACGGGTTGAAAACCGGTTTGGGAATATCGACTAGAACTGGCATGCTTGCTAAACGGGTTATGTGAGCTCTGTTGACCGCACTAATCCGTATAACATCAATCCTAACTTGTTAGTTACCGTGTCGTGCTGAGAATTTTCACCGCATTTGATACGATGATGTCAATTAGGAGTGTAAGTTGATGTCAACTAGGTGTAAGTGAATCAAGCTAACTGAGATTGTTTAATAGACGAGCTTGAGCATACTCAAGAGACAAATGAGCTTTTAGAATTAGTTAAAAAAATAACTATTTGTGCACTAGTGTCTGAAATAGAACTAAATTTGAATCCAGTAGTTTATGTAACATGACCAAACGGACATATTTGAGTACTCGTATAAAGCCAGATTTTTATTCTAAACTGTCAAACTGTTGACAAACAAATAGAAGGAAAAAAAAAACGACGGTGCCTGTCCCGTTATAACAACCCCTAAGACTCTAAAGTGTCATAATTTTATCAAGCAACTTAAGCTCAAGCTTATATCAAGTTTTATTCCAAGTTTAGCTAATAAAAGCTCAACACTGGGCTCATATCAACTGTTTCAACCTTTTATAAAAATTGGTTTTTATCTTATGGTAGAATTGTGTTGTAAGTTTCACCGATTACTATATCAGAACTCGTCTATCAAATAAAATAAATTTGACTATCATTTTTCTTGACCCGGTGGATCATATGAATGGGTCAGATATGATCAGATATATATCAAGACATGGACCATTCATATTATCATGCTACAACATGAACCTAGTTCCATTCTTCTGCTCACATGAAAATACATCACAACCATTTGGGGTTTAATTGCGATCCAATCAAAGCTTCTTAGATGTCCCGGTGTTACACCTTTAAATTTTGGATATAGTCTTTCATTAAGCTGTCCGAGTGACACAATCCCAGGAAACAGATAACGAAGTGGCATTCCTTCAAACAGACTTTACAGCAAGAACTAGTAATGCATCATGATCATGCAAGTCTTGATGTCATGGTTGCTGATTCAAGAACCAAGTTGTTGTATAATTTTTTTTTTTCTTCCTTCTAAAGTAAGCTATATAATATACCAATAATATAAAACAGAAAGAAAACATTCAAGCGAAAATTTATCATGCAAATATTTTAAGAACATGCTGTGCATCCTTCTGGATCCAAGAACATAGCAAAGTGGCTCAACTTCTTGACGAAACAAAAAACATACCATTTCTATTAATCAACCCAATAGTCCAAACTTACATCCAGCATTCTTAACCCATTTCCCACAACTTTTCAGCCTCAAATGCAACCAACGTTTCCTATAATCAGCACTTTCAACGGAAAGCGAAAATTCATAGACTCATTTGTATTTTCTCTCTAACAGTACAGGGACCAAAAGTGTCATTGCTGTGTTAATTTTAATAAGTCAGTTGGTATCAGGATCATATATAAAGAAGGAAAAGACCCAAAACATGTATCGTTGGATCATTTGAATATATTGTTATTGACAAGCAAATTTAAAACCACAATTGGATACACAACGCCTGGCAAGTAAAAAACCCCCTATTGGATACACAATGAAACAGTTACCCCATAAAGTCAACACAATTATACTTCCAAGCATGTCCTTTAATATTAAGAATCTGTTTTAGAGTATCACCACCATTCTCCCTAGTAATTAAGGAATAAGGATGACAAGGTGATACCAGAAAACAAAACAATAACATCCAAAAAGTCGAACTGCTGATGTGAAATTGAAGTAAATTGCATAATTGCCAATTCACAAATCAAACAGTAGAATAACTTCTGATTTTTCCTATACAAAAATAAGCATTACGCATTGTACTTCATGTAGACAACTAGACATATAAAAATAGTTCTGCACAGCTTCCTAACACAAAACATAACAACCTGGTTGACCTACCTTCTATAGACAAAACATAAACATAACATCCAATGACACAAACATAAACTATACCTTTTCTTTTCATCAATCCAATAATCCAAACATACTTCCAGCATTCTTAACCCAATTTCCACAACTCTCGGGCTTCAAATGCAACCAAAGTTTCCTATAATCGGCACTTTGACCAAACAACAAAAGTGCAGTGTCGTACATTGGGTCTTGTGCTACCCATCCAATTTTGTCCAACTTTTCAATGCAAGCGCCCATATCATCTTCTTTATTTTTCTCCGTCATCATTCTCGTCAATTTAGAAACATTTTCTTCAAGTGTCTCCAACTTTTTAAAGCAAACACCAACATCATCTTCTTTATTTTTCTCCATCATTTTCATCATTTTAGAAACATCCTCTGCGAGTGTCTCCAACTTTTTGAAGCCCACAACGTCTTCTTTATTTTTTTCCATCATCATTCTCGTCATTTTAGAAACATCTTCTTCAAGTGTCCCCAACTTTTTATAGCCCACATCAACTTCTTTATTCTTCTCCATCATCATTCTCGTCATTTTAGAAACATCTTCTTCAAGTGTCTCCAACTTTTTGAAGCAAGCCCCAACATAATTTTTTTTATTTTTCTTCATCATTTTCGCCATTTTAGAAACATCTTCTTCAAGTGTCTCCAACCTTTTAAAGCCCACTTCAACTGTTTTAATTTTCTCCATCGTCAATTTAGTCATCTTAGAAACATCTTCTACAACTTTTGAGATGTTATCATTGCTTGACCGACGTTTTCGTTTTTTGCTTTGATTTAGGGAATGAGAAAAGCACTTTTGTGCTGTAGCTGAGGGTTCTTCTGCAGGATGGCTATTATCAACATCTTCATTAGTATCAGACTCAGAATGATCGTGATCCATAATTGCAGGTTTATATCTATCAAGTACAGAACACTTTTCTGTTGAAGTCGCAGATTCTTGTGCATGACTAACATCAACATGATCCTCATCTGGAATTGGGGGTGTAGATCTTTCAACTAAAGGGGTATCATTACGAGGGAATGGCTCTTGATTAACAATGATATCACATTTGTTATTAATCACATTCAAGTCATTAATTAAAAAAACCCTGCACAAAATAAGTGGAAGATAAGCAGACATCACTAAGCGAACGACCACGACACAAAAGTGCACACAACACCAAAATTTTATCTCATAGGAGTATATCTAAGCAAGTAAAAATATGTTGGTCAATTGAACAATGGAACCTTTCTGCAATTTGTTTGATATAAAAATATCATAAGGAATGCAGCCAAACCGGCTAGAAGAACCATCAGATAACACAACCTTTCTGTAATTTGTCTTTTTTAGTAATTATCCGACCACGTAAGATATTAGTCACTTGAACCACTGGTTTGAGATCATCTGAGCTACATTTATCTGTCATTATCTCCGTTAATGCTCCCGGCGTAAGATTTACAGCCATTACTTTAATTTTGTTCGTATGAAATGTGGTGTTATCATTGTTTGATTGACATCTTCGCTTTTTGTTGCTTTGAGTTAGAGAATGAGAAGAGCACCTTTGTGTTGAATCCAATAGGTTTTGCTCCAAGGGTGGTGGTGGTTCTTCTCCACGATGGCTATCATCAACGTCATCTTCATTCAGATCAGGATCAGCACGGTCATGATCTGAAATTGAAATACAGATATTTCCATTTTGGGGTCTCGTTATGAGGGATTAGTGTTGGATCACCAATGATGTCACATTTGCTACAAATCACATTTAGGTCGCAAACAAATATATACCTGCACATAATAATTAGAAGATAAGCAGACATCACTTTTCGAATCACCAAGGCACAAAACACCAAAATCTCATAGGAGTATATCTAAGCAAGTAAAAAAGAAAATTGTACTGTGTAATATTATGTTGGGTAAGAATTTTACCACCAAATGACATAGTGTTAAGGCATGTAACCTCTTAGCAGAGGTCTAGCATTCTAACCGTATTAGGGTTAAAGATTTCTAAGGTCACTCTACTATGCATTTATGTTCAATATAGTCATTCTACTGTTTTATTTTCACCAGGATCATTATACTGTAAAACCAACTATTTGAGTAAATGCATTATGCAGACATGCAGTTATCTTCAATTTAGTCATTATGCACTTTTTGTTCACTAAAATCATTATACTAAAAAAACCAGCTATTTGAGTCACTCTACTTTTAGTAAATATTTAATTAGGTAACTTTTGGTGAATGGTGACCGAAATAATTTTTTGACCGGCTAGTCTCTTGAACACATGTTAACTCCATGCTGAACTAAAAATAACATTACATTAAATTACATTACTAACTCAATGTAAAGGTGATCAACGGAGTGGACTTCCACCACCACATCCGAATCATCACCACAACAACTACTACATATATATTATAGCTGGTTACCATCTTAACCTTACCACCCGAGCCTCACCACTACATTGTTCATCACCTTTGCAATGAGTTGTCATAAAAATTTAATGAGATGTTATTTTTTATTCAGCGTAGAGTAACATGACAATGAGTTAGTGCTGGGCCAATTTAGAGCCCAATGGCCTCTGACTGGATTTGAACATAAAATATCCCCAGCATAAATAAAGTCCCTGAATGAATGTATTCAAGGAGTCATTTTCAAAGTTCATTGGAGACTAAGAAAGTCTCACCACTACCTTATACGGAACTCGGTAAGTGAAGCCCGAACATGAAAGAAGATGATGGAGTCAGTGAGCGATGACAATAACACACCGACTCCGTTGGTCTCCTCAACAATCAAAGACATTATGAAATTAGATATTTAGGAAAAAAATCTTTGAAGGTTTAGGGGAACTTTCTTAGGAAGATAAGTACAAAAACACTTGACATATAAAGTCAAAGAAAGTATAAGAGTTGGTAGAAAGAGGCAAACATTCATCAACATTGTTCCTAAAGTGTGATTGGACACATTCCTAGAAGCATTTGATGCAAGTGTACTACACTATTAAATGCTCGACACGTCCCTATTAGCCCACGGGTATTCACCTCGATCTTTGCCTATATAAGAGAATGTTGTAAAGGAATACATGTAATCTGTTACAATTAATGTGATACACATTCAAAAGAGCATTTACTCTTCCAAAAGAACAAAGTCCATGAACCCTTGTCATTAGCATAGTTCTTTCTTAAAAACTAACTTTGGTTTGTGTTTCACTTGTTAAGTGAGTTAAGTGAGCAGATGACCAAATATTGTCATTCAACTTAGATTGTTATTCCTCGAACAATCTTAGTAAATTCTTTGATTCATTTCTAATAAAAGTTAACGTTGAAAATACTTGTGTAAATCTTCACTAACTTTTTTATGTTTGTTAAACGTTTTATAGTTGGTTTTGTAAGCATAATGATTTTAGGGAGCATAAAAATAGTACGGTGACTAAATTGGACATAAACACTAAGTTAGATATAAATGCATAGTCTAGTGACTCAAATAGCTGGTTTTGTGAGCTAAAGCGTTTGACATTAATCTTCATGGTCAAATTAGATAGGTATTTATAGTAGTTGTTCATAAGTTTGGCTTGTCATTCTTATAATAGTTTTAGTTTAAATCACAAAAGGTGCGTTTGTTTGACGCCTTTAATAGGCCGAGATGTGGGACTCACCCACATCCTTTGTACTTGATTGTTTTTTGGTGTAACAAATTTACCACGGTTCAAACACTTTACCCCCCAAAAAAAAGCTCTAACCAAGCCTCATTAGGTACACATGTGGGTGGCCAGGAAAGGGAAAGGGTCAAAAACAGTCACAAGAATACCTCGGTTAAGTCGTGTACATGTGATTCAAAAAGACTCTCAAGTGGGAAAACCTAATGCGTTTCATCGTTTGCGCGAGTTAATACCTAAAAATAATACGTACCTGATTTCACCTGTAGTACAAGACTTAGTCAACTGAAATTTGGTCAACTGAACAATGGAACCTATTTGCAAATTCTTTGATATAACTTGTTCAAAAAAAAAAAAAAAATTCTTTGATATAAAGATCTCATCAGCAATGCGACCAAACTGCCAAAAAGAACCATCAGATAACACAACCAAGTACCATTGATTGTCATCTTTACTACGTCTAGAACCACTATAAAAATCAATCAGTTGAAGCACCGGTTTTAGATCATTCTCTGTACAATTACCGGTCACTATCTTCGTTATTGCTCCTGAAGTAAGATTTATACCGGTTTCAGAGATATTTTTTCCAAATACGGAGATGGCATCATCGCTTGTTTGAAGTTTTCGTTTTGAGTTGAAGAATGAGAAGAGCACTTTTGTGTTGAGCGTGACTTTTGTTTTGATGTTGGGGTTCGTCTACATGAAGACTATCATCAATATCTTCATGGAGAATCAACATCCTCCTGTTTTTGTTTTGAAGTTGGGGGTTCTTCTACATGATGGGAATTAGCAAGATCCTCATCTGAAATTGTGGGGGTAGTTCTTTCAACTAAAGGGGTCTCACCATCAAGGAATAGTTTTGGATAACCAATTAATGATGCCACATTTGGTATGAATCACAGTTAGGTCGGAAACTAGAATACCGCTGCACAAAATGAGTGGAAGATAAGTAGACATCACTATCCGAATGACCACACAACATCAAAATATTGCATTGCACAAAAAGTGAGCTTATGAAACATAAGCCATATCTAAATAAGCCATAAATCCATAATCTCTATAAGCCGAAACAATTAAAGACCCCTTAAAAGATACAGTATAAATATAGTAACACATACCTTTTACGAATAATTTCATCCTTGCTATTACTTATAATAGCCTTGGTCAGCTGAAAGTTAGTCAATTGAACAATGGAACCTTTCTGCAACTTGTTTGATATCAAAATCTCATCAGCAATAGCAGCATAATCCTTAAAAGAACCATCAGATAACCCAGTCAGGTACCATTGCTTGCCATCTTTATCACGAGTCGGACGACTTTCAATATAAGTCACTTGAAGCACAGGTTTCAGATCATTCTCTGTACATTTACCGGTCACTATCTTTGATATTGCTCCTGAAGTAAGATTTACACCCATTATTATTTTGTTTTGAGTTGAAGAATGAGAAGAGCACTTTTGTGTTGAGGTCGATGGACTTTGTATGGAAGTTGAGGGTTCTTCGGAATTAGCATGATCCTCATCTGAAATTGTGGGGGTAGTTCTTATAACTAAAAGGACCTCATAATGATCACCAATGATGTCACATGTGGTACGAAGCAAATTAAGGTCGTAAACCTCTATTCCACTGCACAAATTGATTACAAGATAAGCAAGCAAAACCAAAATTTAACTTATACTAGTACATCTAAGCAAGTTAAAGAAAACTAGAAAAAGATTACTACATAAAATTACGGCCACATGGTTTAACAATTGATTTTGTTTTAAAATTAAAGATATAAATATAACACATACATTGCAATAGTTTCACCGTTGCTATCAACAAGCTTGCCCAACTGAAAGTTAGTCAATTGAACAATGGAACCTTTCTGCAACTTGTTTGATATATAAATCTCAACAGGACAATGACCAAATATCACAAAAGAACCATCAGATAACATAACCAAGTGCCATTGCTTGCCACTTTTATTACTACACACAACACCATCACTCATAATCACTTGAAGCACCGGTTTTAGATCATTCGAGGTACATTCACCGGTCCATATCTTCAAACTTGCTCCTGAAGTAAGATTTACAGCCATTATTTTAGTTTTAATGGAATGAAATGAAAATTTGGTAGTATTTAATTTTTAGAAAGAAAACTGAGACAAAACTGTTGTGAAATCTGATATGAGGTGACTTTACACTGTGGTTTTTACAACAATTCCCCGTAAAAAACGATCAAGTGCTTTTGCTGAAAATGTTTCTTTTAACTACATGCATGTTGTTTATAAAGTTGCTAAAATGGACCCTTATATCACTCTTTTCTTTCTACTTTTTAACAAAAGTAGTTGTTTGATACAAATAATCATCAAATGACCTGTTGGTAAAGGACATGCATGGCCTTCTCACAAAAGACATAGAGCTCCAAACTTACAAAGCAAATGTGTTTGGGGTGTTGACGGAAAGGATAAATGGCAGTCACGAAGGTAATTTTGTTAGGAGTTACCCAAGGCTTGTAGTTTAGTGGTATATGTGAGTTACCCATCAATTTAAAGGTCGTGGATTCAAGTTCATTTGAGACATTTGTGAGACAAGTGTGAAAAATTGTCGTTCTAAAAATAAAGAAAAATAAAATAAAAAAAATAGGAGCTTAAATGAGACTAGCCACTTTAAATCACGCTCCAAGACTAAACTACTTTTGAAACTAACTTCAAAGATGACGTTAGTTCTATAATGTGTTTGATAAACGATGAATCTAATCCTTGTAGTTTTGTAAAGAAAAACTCATTTGAGGAGTCATATAAAATCAAATTACTATTTTTGGGGTTTAGACTTATATTTTATAAGCCATTTACGCCTTATAAGCAATAGGCTTGTAAATTCATGGTTATTTTTGGATTAGCTTGTTATACTTAAAGAGGTACGATGATAATGGTATTTAAACATCTAAGCTTCTTGATTGTTATATGAGGGTAATAAAGTTTTTTTTATAACACTCTTAACATAATCTCACAAATCTTTTACTTAGGGTGTGTTTGGTTGATGGGTTTTAATGTGGGTCCAAGGGATAATGGTAAAAAATGATTGTTTGGTACATTTTAGTGGGCCCTTGACGTTGGACTCACACCTTAATATGCTGCATCTATAAATCCAGAGTATTACAAAAGCACTCTCTATTTTTCTTTGTCCTTTTCTATATAGGTGGGCCATGTAGTTATCTCCACCACATAATATATATCTGTAATTCTTTTTATATGTACTAATTGTAATATTTAAATCTTATATCAATTTATACAACAAATAATAATTAAATTTATCATATATTTTACTTTATTATTTATATCAAATCTAAACCCAAATCCAAATCAAAATCCAAATCTTAATCCTAATCCTAATCATAATCCTAAACCCACCTACAACCAAACGGGCCCTTATAAAAACCTCTTTAAATAAACTACTATAAGCTTACCAAAGCACTTGTTTCGACTAATTTTAGTTATATAAGTTAAGAATCTTATAAGCCGTGTAAATAAGCTTAAACAAACATGCTTGAGCGAAGTTATCTTAGTTTATACGACTAAATGTGTTGAGGTACTAGAAATACATGTACATTTCTCCGTGGCGTATAAGATTTACAGCCACTTATTTGATGGGAATGAAATTGAAAATTGTTAGGGTGGTGTCAACCATGCCTAACAAGTTTTTTCATGGATAATCACCCACCAATAATATCCTTTATCTCATCTCATACCTATCTCATACTTAACAATAGATTTTAGTGGCAATAATGCTTAACTCATACCTCATTTTTTTTTTACAATTATATTAAACAATTTAATAAAAACATAATATTTAATACTTAAAAGAAAATTACATAATACTTATTAAAAACACTAGTCATCAAGGTATGGTAAGTCTTGAGCTTCTACATATTCCGTAAGATCATAAGCAGACGGTGATGGATATTTTAGTCTTGTAACTCAGTAGTACATTTGGGTCATAAACCGGGCGTGACCGCGGATCCATTATATGAGCCGGTGATATTGCCACTCGTCGTCTTTTAAAATCATATTGTGTAATATAACACACGTATGAGCGATTTTGAATCTTTTCGACGGACATAGCCGGATAGGATTTATGAGAATAATCCATTTTCCTTTAAGACGACCAAAAGCTCTTTCGGCGTCCTTTCGTGCGGACTCTTGTAGCTTCTTGAATCTCTTTCTTTCGGGTCAGTTGGATAAGGATATGCTTTAACAAACGTTGAATACGTAGGATAGATTCCATCGGTAAGATAATATCCACGTTTGTAAAGTCGTTCATTTAGAGTAAGTGAACTGTTTGGCGCCGTTCCATTTCGATGAGTAAGATACAACGAAGATTGATTCAAAACATTGATGTCGTTATTTGCACCGGGAGGACCAAAAGACGAATGCCAAAACCACATATCATTTGAAGCTACGACTTCAAGCATAATAGTCGGGTATTGGTGATCACTCTTTATATTGCCCTCTCAAATGCCTAGGACAATTTCGCCAAGCGAAGGTGTACAATCAATGCTACCAAGCATTCCGGAATGTGATGTTGCTCTTCATGTGCCTCGAATAAGCGTGCAACGTCGTGGCTTGTCGGCCTAAGTAAGAACTCTTGCATATATAATTGGATTACCGCATAAAAAATGATCAAGGCATTCACCTACAAAGTATCTTTGAATTATAAAAAGCGAAAACATTATAAAATACATCGAATTATAAAATAAAATATACCGAATTATAAAAAACTAAAAAATACCGAATTATAAAAATAACCTGATGTTCTTCGTTCCATGTTTAAGTAGTCATCGTATCAATCCGGAGGTCCACCCGTTGCGAGTTGACGAATAGCCGATGTGCATTTTTGCAACGCTGTGAAACTTTTTTCCCCTAGCGTCACGCCCTCTTGAAACCATTCAAATTAAGCTTCAATATCACCAATAATTTTTGAAACAAGCTTTTATTCATACAAAATCTTTCACAAAAACATTGTGGGGAAACTTTGGGTTTCTTCGACGAAATAGTCATTCATTAGAGTTTCTAGAGCTTTTTCACAAAACGGTAACATGTCTTGGTTGAGCTTCTGTGTCTTCAATGGCATCGCCGCGGCTAAATAGGTTTCTATGGTAGAACCGTGGAATACATGTCCTCGGAAGAGTGGATAGAAAATCTAACTCGTCCTCGGATGAAGAAGATGAAGATGAAGATGAATCCATTTTGTTTGTGAAATAGAAATGTTTTGTTTGAGTAAAAATAGAGATGTTTTGTGTGTGAAATAATGTTAAATGAGTAGTGTTTAAATAGGTAAAAAAATGATTTTTAATGCAAGTTAATTGCTAGTTTGACTAGCCTAACGGCTAGTTATGGTTGATGTAGAATCGGCGAAGAATGCCGATTTGGGTCAATCACCCACACGAATGATGCCTAGGGCGATGCAATGGGAATGCGAGCGGCATGTTTGATGCAAGCCATGCCTAAGGCTAGTCCCAATCGGTCGGTTAAGATCGGTTGGGCAACCCAAAATTTCTCCTCAACCGATGTTCACATCGCCATCACGATTCAAGGGGTCGGTTGGCACATTGGTCATCAAGGCCATTTGGGTGATATCGGTAAAATACCACCCGATGTTTAATGCATCAAATCCCAACTAAATTTTCCGTTTGGGCTAAAATCAAAACAATTTTAGAAATTTGACCGTTTGGTCATTAAACTATAAAAATAAAAATAATAAAAAAAAATTCAAACAATTTTACCACTCTATAAATACCAACTTCACTCAAACACAATTCACCACTCACCATTTCTCATCGGTATTCATTTCAATCTAATTCTCATCCAACTTCAAATGTCAAAGAAAAATACCCACAATCAAAAACCAACAATCATGACTACCCAAATGCCCCGAATATGAATTTCTCGGGGAAAACAACTTCGAGTTAACAAGCATATCACCATAACAAAGCGGCCTATTCGCTTTTCGTCCAAAAGTTTTGATTATCAATCACAACTAGCACAACCAAATCAAAACCAAAACCCGTTTTATGTTAACATCATTTTGTCCCACATAGCGTCCTTACCACGATTACCGGCAAGAACCTAGTGGGTGGTTGTACCATCAAACATGAACTTCATTTATCCTTCTTGTTGGTGCAAATATTACGATATTTAATCTATACATTTTCATTTGTTTTGTTGATGACAAACATGTAACTTGTAATACATAACGTAAAATGTATAAGTTACTTGTATTTATATTTTGTCTCAACATATTCTCAAAACTCTCGACGACTCAAGTCCTTGTATCTTTGCAACACGGGTTCGTACATGTTTGTTATGTTGCGTTATGATCAAACCCCAACAAACCATTAAAACATGTTTAGTTAAATAGTTTATGCATAACAACTCACTGTTTACATATTGGGTAAATATATACATAACTAGTATGTATTATAATGGGTAATATAAATGGGTAGAGACTTAAGTATTTGACCCATTGACCAAATACATTGAATGTAGTTGGGTAAAACCAAAGTCCATAACCCATACCCGATGTCTAGATACATTGTCCTTGGTGAGCACTCAAAACCATGGACTAGATACATTGCATCTTGTGATACATTGAATCTACTTGGTACCCATAACCCATGACCCATACCCATGTCTAGATCCATTGTACCCTGGTGGGCACTAAAACCATGGACTAGATACATTGCATCTTGTAGATACATTGAATCTACTTGATACCCATAACCCGTAACCCATGACCCATGACCCAAAACCCATGGGTAAAGCGGAGCGTCCACGGATCCCTGGTAATACCTGATCGGATGGATCCACGAGGAGGGATCCATGGGATCAGGGAATAGTGGCTAGTTTTAAATCTATAAATAGTGAGCCATTTCTTCATTATTAAACACACCTTCACATAGTTTCTCTCCACCATTTCTAGGATATTTAGATCATTAGGAAACATGTAAACCACCCTCATCTCATATGATCATAATGCTTCTAACTTTCATTTGTTATAAGCATACTCTCAGTGATACTCAAAGCAAACTTAGAGATCTTGTATCCTTACCTCTTGAGTGATCAACCATCACAAGCATACAAGCACATGAAGATCTTCTACAACAAGCTTGGGAAACTTGTCATCTTCATTCATAGAACTAACTACATCATGCTTTGTGTTCTTGATGTTTAGTTTAGGACTTCATACCCATTAGACACATTGTCTTGGATATTGTCTAGTATCATATTCTTGTATGTATGAATAGACTAGATGGTTTATGTGTTTGCGCCATAAAACACAAGGTTTGTTATGTTGGGCCACAAAACATAACGGGTATCATAGAAGTCAAGTCACAAGGCATTAGTGAAGGGTGCCTAGAGATCGAGTCAAAGGCATTAGTGAAAGGTGCCTAAGGTGTACATTCGATATGGTGTGATTCGATGTACAAGATAGATTAGTACCGGGTCCAAGGATGGTGATATCCTTGATGGTGTTGAAATAAGGTGGGTCTCCTTTGGGTTTAGGTGTTGTGTAGTGTTGGGTAGTAGTTCCTCCATTGTAATGGAACTAGGTACTTAGCCTAGTACCTAATAAAGGGTAGGCGGCGTTGTGGTAGGTGTGGTTCACCTTGTGTGAAAGAACCGGTGGTTAGCCTAGTCTTAGAAAAAGAGTAGGCGACGTTGTGAAGGCTTCTCCCATAAGGAGTTGGTGTAGTGATTACGAACTCTCGAGTAGGTGACTCGGGGTGGAGTAGGGCAAGGAAGGTGTCCTTGTAGCCGAACCACTATAAATCCGTGTTGGTTTGTCTATCCTTTTACTTATCACTTTCGTTTATTCTTGCATTACATTGTGGTTGATGTCTATGTTTGTGATACATACTTGGTCTTTCATATAGTCATAAACTATATTTAACACTTTACATATTATGACACGTTTGATCAAGAAAAGCAACCGGACTAATAATGGTGAAACTTGATTTATAATGAACCATTAATCTTGCGGAATCTTATGTGATATTAAGGGGTTGGCCGTACATGCCGTAATCGTTAAATGCATCCTCGGCGTCGAGATTAGCAAATCGATTGTTTATACTATAATTGATACAAAAGTTTTAAGTTTGAAGCAGCGTATTCACCCCCCTACGTTTTCACAATTGGTATCGAGAGGTCGGCTCTAGTTTTAAAACAAATGGTTTTCAAAGCGAGTAAAGTCCTCGTATCAAACTTTTGGTGAAATCAAGCATAATATGAAAAGTGTTTTGTTGATTCTTTTTCTTTGAAGTTTTGTTGTTAGATATCTTGTTAATCAAGCTTGAATAAATGTAAAAATGGTTAATATAACTTCACTAAAAAGTCTACAAAGGTTAAACCTTTTCGTCGGGTCAAAACGTACATTTTTGTAATTCTGTGTCAGATCCTCGGATCCCTCAGGTTACACTAGACGGATCCCTCAAGCAAGGGATCCGTGGTATAGAAGATAATTTTATGCGAATTTCAAAATTCATAACTAATTAACCGTAAGTCGTTAGAAGTCGTGCCACCTATCGTTTTAAAGGCATTTGAGTCTAATTTCATTTAAAATAATTTCATAAAGTGATTCAAAACAAAATTTACAGAATCATTGATTTATAATAGAAAGTCATTTTCGGTCATAACTTTTGCACAAACTTTTGATCTAATTGGAGATGGATGTTTTCATCTTTGAATAACAATGTGTCCTCTTTTGAAATTAAGGTTTTGATCATATTTATAAAGGAAACTAATCAAGCTTGGTATACATGTTTAACACAAAGCGATGAAAAGAACTTTCGTATGCTATGCTAAATGATAAATTGTTTCCTTGCATTACTTGATTATTGCTTATCTCAAATAGCTTTTGTGCTTGTTTGATTGATTAACATATGTGTTTCCTTACCTTGCTATTCATTCTCTTGCTTATCGATTTAGTAATTTTCTACTTGTCAATTCAAGCACCCATATTATCTTCTTTATTTTTCTTCATCATCATTCTCTTCATTTAGAAACATCATTTGCAACCGCCATCGGTTTATCCTCTTTCTCCATCACCATTTTAGCTATTTTAGAGATTTCTTTTACCTGTTGAAATGTTATGATTGCATGATTGAACTTCCGTTTTCACTTTTGTTTCTTTGACTTAGAAGATGAGCACTTTTTGTTAAAGCGAAGCGGTTTATTAACTTCTTCATTATGACATAACAATTTTATTTCATGATCGACATTGGGGTACATACAAAGGGAGTAGGCTTGGATCACCTATAACATCACATTTGGTTCATTATCACATGCGGGCCGTAAACAAATATTATGAGTGCACAAAATAATTAGAAGATAAGCGAGGCGTGACTATCACGAATGACCAAGGCCCAAAGTGCACACAACACCAAAACTTTATCTCATTATACTCCAATATGATAGGAGTATATCCAAGCAAGTAAAAAGAAATTAGTCTTGATTCATTAGCTACACATGTTAATACTTTAACCACCACCAAATCGCGTAGTGATATTCCGCTACGGGATAGCTCGGTTAGGCGATTACATGTTAATAATTAAAAATATATAGGTAGAAGTTATACATGTGTTTAGAATAATAATATTTGGTTAGCTGTATAATGGAACCTTGCTGCAACTTGTTTGATATACAAAACTTCGAAGCAATAGCACGATCATGCCAAAAGAGCCATCGATAACCCACAAAGTACCATTTCTTGTCATCAGTGTCTGAAGCGGATGACTAGAAAATCAGTCACTTGAACCACGGTTTCAGATCATCCGAGGTACAATAATTATCGGCCGATAGCTTTAACATTCCTCCCTGAGTCAGATTTACAGCCATGATTCTATGAAGGGTAAAGTGTGAATTGTGGTTATTTTAATTTGGGGTTTTTTGACCTAGAAATAATGAAATTCAAAAGTGAGGGAAATGAAAAGCCAAAAGTGTTACTTTTAACAGCATATTCTATATCTACTTGGCACAATACACCCTTATATTAATCCTTTTAGCTTCTCAAAGTTAACTTGCACCTCGATAAATTTCGAATACAGTAAAACCTTTATAAATTAATAACCTCGATAAAATTAATACCAGTTCCAACATGGGATCAATACAAATTTGGACATCAATCGATAAAATAATAAGAAATTTTTTTTTAAAACCCCAGTGTATATATATTGGTCCCAACGAAACTATAAATTATTAAAGGAATTTGATGCGTGCTTATAATGTGGCGATTGCCTACTTTTTTTAATAAAAGGACACCACTTATAAACATGTCAATTACACCCTTTCAAATTCTCACCAACTTCAACCTCTACCTCATTAATCATTTGTCACGAGATCTTCACCACATCTATCATTTTATGGCAAAATATCCCACCAAAAATAGTTGTCACTATTAATCTTGGTGGAGTGCAGTCAATTCTTACTCCATTGATGACGACGTATATGGCCGATCGGTGAATAGCCGGAAGGCCAAAACCCAAGGATTAAGCGCACAAGGGACCGGATCCGAAAGAACCGTTGTCTGACGGTACATTTGGCATTTAGCACAGAGCGGTTTGTCTCATCAACTACAATGTAAACACACAAGAACAATCGTTATGCAAATGATAATGAAATGAATACATGTTGCCTTCTGCCATCATAATGCCTTTTTCTACCTGGCACCTTAGTTTCCTTTGGAGGTTTTGGTACTTGTTCCTTGTGACATGATAACTTCTGCAGCGTCGTCGGGTCAAGGAAACTTCCTTTTCTTGAGCAAGTTTTATAACACCCTAGGCGGTGAACCTAATCGTTGTAGTGTAGTAATTAGGGTAAGCCACGGGTATTGATATCGTTCTCTAGGGAATAGGAATGCTAGTGAGAGTTACTACGCTAAGGTTGAGGTTGAGGAAGATTATTTTTTATCTTTTATGTTTTTAGAAAATGAAAAGTCGAATCTCGGGTATTGGATTTGGGGGTTGGTATTGCTACCGATTACTCTACTATTATCTAATTATCTAAGCTAAGGTTGTGATAGTCTATGTCTAATTGATGTGTACTCGTATGATAGTTTAAAAATATGTTTACTTAGGTTTTACTATTCCTTAATTATCTCCTATTGATGGTTGATTTGTCACGTCCTTATTCCTAGTTGCGTTGTGATTCTAAGGCTATAGGCGTGCTTATTTCTAACTCTTTGAAATTACCAAAGGGTCTTGTTTACAAATCCTCTAGTGATTTATAGGCGCCTACTCTACGGTTGTCCTTGAATACTTTATCCTACAATTACCTAGATAATTATATTCTAAAGTTCACAAAGAAATTTCAAGCATTAAGTACACAACGAATAATCTAGCGCTCTAGATCATTAGTCAACTAAGATAAGTATCAACCAATCAATATTCAATAATTAAGTTTCATATTCCTAAGCAAACACACAAATAAATTAGCGGACATGGAGAACATGCAAGCATACACACAAATAATCAAAGACATAATTAAATTAATGAAGTAAATACTTATCTTGATGTATAATAGGGTTTAGAACCCTAAAATACGCACAAGAAAGCCTTGGTTCGGTTTTAGGTTTTACTCCAAAGACTACACACAAAACCGAAAATTCGGATTCTATATAAGATTACATCTGCGACGGCGTCACCTTATGTTTCGTGGCGCCGTCGTGTCGCCGTCATTAGGGTTTCGTCTTGGCCACGTAAACCTTTCGGCGGCGTCACCTTATGACCTGTGGTCCGCCCTTCGGCCGACGCGTCTTGGGCGCATCTAGGCCGTCTGAGTAACGACGGCCTACTCTTTAGAACTCGCGTCGTCCGCGAAAACATGCAATTTCGCCTCGACCCGTCGCAAAATTCCTTCCGACGGCGTCGCGGATATCTTGATGTGACGTCACCTTATGTTCAATGACTTTGAGTGTCTCGATTCGACTTTGGCCATTTTCTTGTATATTCGCGCCTTTTCGTCCAAATAAGCATCATTCCGACATTTTGCCTTCAAGAGACCTAAAAAGTGAAAAGGCGATATTAAGCAATAACGGATCTGAGTGATCGAATAAGGGCTTAAATGACCCCAAAAAAGGTACCTTTTAAAACCTTATCAAATATCCCTACACTTGGTATTTGCTTGTCCTCAAGCAAATGTGCTTTTTGAATTAATTTATAAGTTAGGGGTCATGAAGCATTCATTCAAAGCGGTCCACAACACATATAAGCCCCGAAAAGTCATAACAAGCACGGAAATTACATACTAGCACCTCACATGGGGTGTTTGGATACTCACATCTCTCGGGTGTATATGAAATATAACAAATCGGAAATGGAAGATAAACACTAATTAACGGTCCTAGTACATAGATTACCATAGGCGAGAATAGATCAAACCTCAAATCGCTTTGGCGTAAGCACCTAGGAAAGACTATCAAAGAGGTCTTTTAAAGGGTTGTAATGTTAGGCTTCTGGTAGGAAATGAAGGGTTTGGTGGGATAGGCTATTTAGTGGTGGATAGTCAAAATCTCTATGTTGCAAGTATACGAAGAATGGCGTTGCTAAGCCAAGACTCGACACTCTAAAACTCTAGAGCAGCGAAAATAAACAAACATAATTTAAAAGATAGATGTAGGATGGTAGCCGTTTTTTTTTTTTTTTTTTTTTTTTTTTTTTTTGCATACACTTTTACTCTACCATCCTCTACGGTACATCAAAATGATAGGGATTTATAGACACATCCCTACACTTGAGTTTTATTACTCTAACACTAATTTGACCCGAATTGAAAGATCAAAACACTTGGAGTACATTATTATGCAAACAAAGGGAATTTGAGTTTAACGTTCTCTTCCTATATTTCATAAACTTTAACTTTTCCATGAATCCCAATCATCCCAAAACGTATACAAAGGATATGACTCGACTTAGCAACTCATGCAAGCAACCGGATAATTGAACTAAGGGTTTTGGGTGATAACATAAATTGCACTAAAGTGAGTGCAATAAAGGTAAACTAAGGCGATTTGGGTGTATATTTGGGGTGGGGTGTAAAAATGCTCTTCATTGATATCCGGATAAACCGAAACATCACGAGAACCGCGAAAAGGATAGGCTCGAGGGGTTAACTAGGGTATCGTGTACTAAAGATGAGTACATCGCATAAGGGTGTGGGGAATTACTCAACCGAGGTGGAAGAAGTAATTATATTACAGTATCAAACAAGGGTTTATCCTAATGCCTCTTATCATTTAGTTATTCCTAACTACACAAGTGTAGTCTCACTAGCGATCTCGGAATGCATCACAAAACAAGTTCTAGAATCTAATATACTACCGGTTCACACTCTAAGCATTAAAGATGAATGCTTTAATTCTACTAATCTAAGGGCGATCCTCGCATTTTGGTGGAATTTAGGTGGTAAAGGGTTTTGTGCTAGTCATGCAACTTCCTATCCATGAGGCGCTTTTGTTAAGACTAATGGCCCACTCTTATCGTCATGAAAAAATTTTAAATTTGGCTAAAATTACCTAACCTACATTTTCTCATGGTTTATTACACAAATACACTTGGACAAAGCAAATAGTCAAGGATAAGCATAGTTTCAAAGTTCCGTTTATTTTCCCTCCTACACTTAAACCGAACATTGTCCCCAATGTTCCCCGAAAGTATCAAAGTTATGATAATAGAAGGTAATTAAAAGCGAAGAAACTAATACTCCACGATTAGCTCGGTAGGATCCGTAAAAGTGGTGGTTAAATCTTTTCCAAGAAGAGTTTTTGCGTGAAAGACTCCTTCCAAACTTGTGTAACTTCTTCTTGACAAACTAAACCTGCACACTAGAAGAAAACAAACGAAACCTTCGTAAAATCGGTGTAATAATATACATAAGACTCGATTTAAACTAGGATATAATGCTTGTGGAATGGATGTTTCTGAATTTGTTTTGAAAGTTAAGATCTGGAAAATTCCAAAATTTTACAAGTAGCTCGAAAAACGAGAAAAAGTGGTGATGTTTTATTCCTTCCGGCGCGTCGAGTTGCAATCTGACCGCCGGGTTATCCCGACAAAAGCGGTGCGATTTTACGGAAAAAATTCGGAAAATTTGCATCTTTAGAATATGGAAAACTTCGCAAAAACATCCATTATGACTCGATACAAGCATTTGACTCGAACAAACAAACATATATATCTTTTAGTTAATTGTTATTCTCATGTTCACGTTTCTTATGAAAGCGTGTGTAATCCTCCTACACTTATCCTTTATGTAAAATACCTTTATATGTAATTAAGGCGAGGTTAAAAACAAAATAAAGCATTTTTACAAATTCAAACATGAGGACAAACAATTAATAAAAGAGATATGACACTAACAAGCAAACAATTAAGCATGGGTTGCCTCCATGAAGCGCTTTTCTTTATTTAAGAGTCTTGTAGCTAGACTCGTAGTCCCGCTCCTATGTTGCCTCGTTTTGCATTCTCAATGAGAATTCTATCATGTTGACAAAATTTTCATCGACTTTATACCTAGGCCCTAGGGTCAAGCAATCCTTATAATAATGCCTCCTTCTTTCCCACATGAATTTATAACCCTTTCAACATCTTCCTTGCTTTTATCCTCAAAAGCTTTGATGTTGTCTCGATCATAAATGGACAAGTGGCCATACTCGGTTGTTTTCAAGGCATCCTATAGGTAATCTCATTGGTTCCTCCTTAAACCTAACGGTTCCATCATGCTTGTTATGGCCCATCCTAGATGTTTCAACAAACGGTTTCCTAGCACTACTTGGGATAGGCTATAGTCAATAGCGCATCCTACATCTTCTAGGATCATAAAATCAACAAGGTAGGTGAAATTTCCTATAAAGACATGCATCTTTGACTCTTCCCACAAAGTTGCAAATTCCTCCGGATAATTAGGGTCTCTCCTAATATTGAGTCGCTCATTCATAATGTCATTGTAAGCAATGACGACATTATATTGATGGGAGATTCCGTATCTATGTAAGCGTGGTCGATACTCCTATATCCGATCATACAAGGAATTTTTAGGTTCGGATTTCTCTCCCAATCTTAGGGCATATCCTAATGATAGGTGATCGTGGATTATTGATTATGTATTGATGGTGCAAACCTCTTCCTTAGAGGGTAAAGATTGAAATCGCACTATTTTCCTCGTCCACTTTGTTGTTGGTTATGCCATTGTCCGAATTATTGCTAATCATAGAGCCAACTATAGCGTCACGACTACTTTCTCAACGACTTCTCCGATTGTACTATCGAATGTTTTTGCAAATCCACGAAGGTCGGTGTTTCTATTCACATAGCGGCTTCGACGTTGGTGTTGGTTATTGGGTTGGGTTTTGAGCGACATTGGTTGGTTACCACCTTCCATGGTGAAAAGTGATGGTTGTTACGAACAAAGGTCACGAAGAAGGGGATAGACTAAGAGAAAGCTAAAAATGAGAAAAATTTACTTGATAGGAATCAAGCAAAGAAACCTAAGCGAGGTGGACTACTAACTAGCTATTCTATTCCCGTGGCGCCAAAACTTGATAACGCTACACGCGTCGTTCGGGGTCAAGGAAACTTCCTTTTCTTGAGCAAGTTTTATAACACCTAGGCGGTGAACCTAATCGTTGTAGTGTAGTAATTAGGGTAAGCCACGGGTATTGATATCGTTCTCTAGGGAATAGGAATGCTAGTGAGAAGTTACTACGCTAAGGTTGAGGTTGAGGAAGATTATTTTTATCTTTTATGTTTTTTAGAAAATGAAAAGTACTGAATCTCGGGTATTGGATTTGGGGGTTGGTATTGCTACCGATTACTCTACTATTATCTAATTATCTAAGCTAAGGTTGTGATAGTCTATGTCTAATTGATGTGTACTCGTATGATAGTTTAAAATGTGTTTACTTAGGTTTTACTATTCCTTAATTATCTCCTATTGATGGTTGATTTGTCACGTCCTTATTCCTAGTTGCGTTGTGATTCTAAGGCTATAGGCGTGCTTATTTCCCTAACTCTTTGAAATTACCAAGGGTCTTGTTTACAAATCCTCTAGTGATTTATAGGCGCCTACTCTACGGTTGTCCTTGAATACTTTATCCTACAATTACCTAGATAATTATATTCTAAAGTTCACAAAGAAATTTCAAGCATTAAGTACACAACGAATAATCTAGCGCTCTAGATCATTAGTCAACTAAGATAAGTATCAACCAATCAATATTCAATAATTAAGTTTCATATTCCTAAGCAAACACACAAATAAATTAGCGGACATGGAGAACATGCAAGCATACACACAAATAATCAAAGACATAATTAAATTAATGAAGTAAATACTTATCTTGATGTATAATAGGGTTTAGAACCCTAAAATACCGCACAAGAAAGCCTTGGTTCGGTTTAGGTTTTTACTCCAAAAGACTACACACAAAACCGAAAATTCGGATTCTATATATAAGATTACATCTGCGCGACGGCGTCCTTATGTTTCGTGGCGCCGTCGTGTCGCCGCCATTAGGGTTTCGTCTTGGCCACGTAAACCTTTCGACGGTGTCACCTTATGACCGTGGCCGTCCCTTCGACTCGGACGCCGTCTTGGCGCATCTAGGCCGTCTGAGTAACGACGGCCTACCTTTAGAACTGACGTCGCCCTTGAAAACATGCAATTTCGCCCGACCGTCGTAAAATTCCTTCCCGACGGCGTCGCGGATATGCAGATGGCGCCACACCTTATGTTTCAAAGACTTTGAGTGTCTCGATTCGACTTTGGCCATTTTCTTCAGATATTCGCCTTTTCGTCCAAATAAGCATCATTCCAAAGATTTTGCCTTCAAGAGACCTAAAAAGTGAAAAGGAACGATATTAAGCAATAACGGATACAGAAGTGATCGAATAAGGGCTTAAATGACCCCTTAAAAAGGTACCTTTTAAAACCTTATCAGACACCTAGACTTATTATGTCCAACAGTTTGACAATTGGAGCATTTAATCTATCTACGAACTCTAGATTTGCCCATTGTGATGCAATTTCACTTAATTAAGGCTTTAGGGTTTTGAAATCTTCTTTGGGGTAAAATGTGAGAATAAAGGGCTTCCTATAACTTTATGCAAATTTGAGAAAAGAATAAGGGACTATAACCTTAGTCATATATTATTACACTGTTTATGCAAGAACCATAGTTCTACCAACACCCAATACAATCAAAACGGATATAACAACAATCAAAGAGGAATACAAAAATTAGAAACAAAATTAACAAATTATAACACAAGAACATAAAAGATAGATTCATTAATTTCATATTAAAATGAAATTAAAGACATTTTTTCCAAAAAAAAAAAAAATCATAAGCACTTGATTTCCCTTCACATCACTTTGCCTTCCTAAGATCTTCAAGGAAATTCTTCCTGTCAAACACCTGACAGCATGTTTCACCCATCATCTTCCTTATCTCCAAGGCCTTCAAGACATTTACCTTTTGCTTCTTGCGAAGATCCACAAAAAACTTGTAGGTCATCACCGAAGGTCGATAGCCTTCGAATTCATAGATATATTCTTGGGTTGTGTTCATACCAAGAACCAAGTCAGAGAAAGTCTGTTGGAGCCCATTAGCAATCTGCATGTCCTTATCGTTTTCTCTCTAACAAAAGAGAGAAATCGAGTCAAACATGTAGACAAAGTTGGAAGCTTTGGTGAGTTCTTGAAGACGGGGGAAGTTAGCCATTTGGAGATTGTTGTGATTTTGTGAGAATATGTATTTTTGATTGTTGGTATGCAAATGGTATAGGTATGAACCCTTAAATAACATAAACAACGGACCTTCCAAATTCGGGGACTAATTATGAAGTTACTAAAAGCTAAATAGTCAAGTTCAGAACAAAATATATAAGAATTTTAAGTGCAAAAGCATTAACCGACCAAATTCGGGGACCAAGTGTGACATATGAAAATTATTACCACCGCAACTTGACCGTTGCCTTCCTTGATACGCTTATACACAATTAATGTATTGCCAAACACCAAATAAACCCAACTAATAAGTTCCGAAAACATAAACACTTTCATAATAACCCGACCCAATTAAGAAAACCCAATTCAAACCAAACCTAAAATACATCCACACTCCTAAACACACATACTAAAACACACATCAAGTCAAACAAATTCGTATAAACACCAAGTAAAACCATGAAAGACAGGAGCATATTCATGTCAACCTTTAAGGATGTTCAGGAAGAAGAAGAATGTGAGGTCTTGATCAGAATCCACTATAATGGGTTTTTTTTATTATAGCCCACTAAGGTATGAAGGTGGTTCATTAATTAATATGTGTACCTTTACCAGTGATAGGGATATATTTAGTTCAAGCATTGATAATGTATTATCAGAGATTAATGAACAAAAATGAGCGTTGTTTTTCTGTGATCCTGAAGAATCCCTAGAAAATAGTTTGCATTTGATTCATACGATGGTGATGTTCATACTTTTTTGCCTTTGGATGAAACAAATGAGTCAGTTGATATCTTTGTTGCACACAAGCCCCAAAAGTTAGCACAATTTTACTTAAAAAACATAAGTTTTGAAGTTGTGGGTTGGGTAGAGCAAGATGCTAACTTTCGAATGGTTAGTCCAACACCTTTTAGGACTAGACGTAAATGGCATGGGATAGATAGGAAAAAAATGCATGGGAGTGAAACCAAGACACCAACAGTGAAAGGTGGTGTTGTTATCAAAGAGGAAGAAGGGGTTGTAGATTAAAAAAAAAAAAAAAAAAAAAAAAAAAAAAAAAAAAAAGCTTGAGGAAGAGGATGTTTTGCACAAAAAAAGGGCAAAGAAGTTGTTCAACATTTTAAGCGAGGTTTTGATGGGAAGGGAAAGGCTAAAATGGTTGAGTTTGCAAGTTTTGATGTTGAAAACATGGTCAGTCTTTGCAGTGTTGAAACCAGGGTTGGTGGTGGTGCTGTTGATGTGTCTAGTGGTGTTAAGACACCCTTTAGAAGCAAAGAAAGGATTACAAACTGCGTCCTTGCACTTTTCACCCAAAGGCCATCCTAGGTGATGTTTCAATGATGAATACCATGTCATGTGTTTAATTCTTTTAAGTTGTAATAGCACAGTAGCTAACTTAAATGTTTGTTGTTTGCATACTTGTTTTTGCAGACAAGGTAGCAGTATCATCATCACTTTAAGGTTCATATTTTGTGTGTTCATCAGTTTATGGATATCCACGACTAGTCTGTAGATCATTTGAAGGTTCAACAGTTGAAGGTTTTGCAGTGGAAACTGCATCATCTTTTATATTTTGTGAAATGTCAATAGAACCTTGTATCAGACAATGACTCACTACTTTCAGTTATTTTCCAGTTGTATCATACATTGAATCTATAGTTGACTGTTATAAGTCAACGTGCTAAATAGTTAGTTATGTATAGTTTTTGTTTATTTGTCTTATAGGTTAAATTATGTGAGATCATACCGGTTTATCGATTGACATTTATAAAGTCATACTTAAAATATCGGGTGTAATGGTATAATCGGCTTAACAATCCATCGATCTTGCAAGAAATCAAGTTCTCTCACGCAAGTAAGAAAACTTAAAACAACTTCAAGACGAAATCAATGAAGATCCGAGGGTATAATGTTTCCGGTCGTTATGTCCCAAATGAGCTATGCAATGGATTATCAGACGTATAGTGATCGCGAGATTTGAACGGAAAAGGAGATTTGGAATTATTATATCTACAGGAAAAAGCCAACAAATAAAAACGGCTTAAATGCAAATTAAAGGAAATTAAAAAGATAAAACCTATTAAATAAACGCTATCACTATATTTAAAATGATGAACGTTTAAAACTTAAAACTAAAAACTTACGTTTAAAATAAAAAATACGTAAACGTACAAATAAAAACGTGAAAATTACACAAGATAAATCCTAAAAATATGAAAAATACATTTTTACAATCCTAATGATAAAAGAAACTTTATAGATAAAGAAAATTATTTTTATAACTAATTAATTAATTATTGTTAATTAAAAACTATTTTTAACTATTTAATAATTACCTAAAATACAAGAAAATAGGAAATTAAGCTAGAAAAATAAAATTAAAACTTAGAAAATCTAAAATATCAAATTAGAATTTTCAAAACTATTTTTGTATTTTCCGATTATTTTTCTATTTTCTAGGAATTTTAAACTATTTAAAACTAATTTAATATGAAAAATACAAAATAAAAGTGAAAAATAAGGAAAAATCTTTTATGCTTTTATATTTATCTTAAACTATTAAATTGAAAAATTATTTTTGGAACTTTTCTCAATTAATTGCAAATTAAAGCTATTAAAAAGTGATTAAAACTACTTTAAAATGAGAAAAATAGCAAAAGTTGACCAAAAATTATGAAATTCTCAGGAAAATTCTAAAATGAGAATATGAATCTATGAAAAATAAGAAAAAGGCAGCTTATGTGTAGAATATGAAAGATATAGTGCAAACTGATTATGAAATAAGCTATCAAATTAAGCAAATAAGCTAATTATGCAACCAAACAAGGACTTAAGCTAATGAGTGATCAAATAAGCTAAAAGCAACTAGTTCTAACTACTCTAACAAGTTATAAGCTCAGAACCAAGTTCTAAATCAACTGCTTATATTATCAAATCGAGGAATCACCCTCACTGTTGGGCTTATGCACCACTTATAGAATAAGCTAAACCAAAATCAAGCGGTCAGTCTTATACACCACCTGACCAGCTACAACTAACCAAAATATAAGCTTCTAACTCTCTAAATTGAACCTAATGCTACAGCTGCAAGTTCTGTGAAAATCTAGTGCAGTCATGTTTGACTTTTTGAAACAGATACACAGTTGACTTTGGTGAAGTTTGATCCAGTTTTTATGACTGATAATGAAGTAAATTGATGAAATGAGCTTAAGACCAACTTTGTCTAAGACTTTTAAACCCAAATTCAAAGATTTCAAACCCAAAAATCCAACAGTGGAGTAGTATTGACAGTTTAAGAACCAATCTTGACTTTGACAGGTTTTAAGGGCAAAAGTAAGACAGATATGAACTAGTTTATGCCAAATAAACTTAAACCAACAAACTTTAGCCACTAAATAAGACTAGAAGGCAGGGAGCTTAGCAGAACCAAACACTCCTATATTGAACTGTTATGAACTTTTAAATGGACAAACAATGAACCAACCTTTTTTAATAATCCAACTAAGTTTAACTAGCCTAAATGTTGCTTAATGAACAGAATTAAACTACCTCAAACCACAATTACCAAGTTTACAATGATCTTTAAAAAATCACTTACAATAGGTCCTTTGCCACAATGGCTTGCCAATTATGAAACAAGAGAACCACTAACCTAATCCAACTCAAATGCTCCCATCTTAACCCATTTCCAGCTTTGAACCAACCATTTCCATTCCTGTACCATTTTCACCCATGTTTGACTTTTATTGACCCAACTCCAAAGTTATTTAAAACTGTAATGTAAGCTTAGAGAAAGCTTTATCAAGCTTGGTTGAGCATGTATGAGCTTAAACACAAGTGATTAAGGGTGTTGACAGAGGATTTTGAGATGGGAAATTTCAACAGTGGTATGTAATATGGAAACTGATCATAAACTAAAATTGATGATTAATTGAAGTTAAGGTACACTGAAGTGATTAACTTGAATACAAGGGAACTTGAAAATACAAGTACTAAACTAATTTAGACTAAGAAATTGAAATTCGACATACAATTTTGAAAACTAAGACCTACTACTCTTTCTTGCTTCTTCTTGGCTTCTTATAAGCTCAAAAGTCTTTTCTCTCACCTCTGAGCATTTCCCAGCTGCAATCCCCACCATTGATGGGCTAGAATCAATCCTGACCCTTAATCTTGTTTTGGCGCCAAAAAAGGTTTTACACTTTAGACAGGGAAAGGAGGTGTAATTAATGTGGTGGGATAGTTGGTAAGGAGGGGGGAGACAAATGGTGTAGTAGAGTGGGTTGGTAGGGATGTTGGTGGCTGGTGGTGGGAGCAGACAGGGGTGTCGGGGGGACAGGGAAGGGGCGGGTATATTATTTAAATCATTGGGTATTGGGTTGTCGGGTTGGGGTAAACGGACCGGGTAAAGTGAATTGGGCCGGGGTTGTTTGTTTGGGCTTGGGTTTATTATAAGGTCCGGTTGGTTTGTAGGATTAATAACACCAAGGACCTTTCTTGCAATTTCTCAAAACCAAAGGACCAAACATGTAACTGAAATTTCCAGGGGCCAAACATGTAACTTATGAAGAGTAGTCAAGGGTTGGTCTTGCCAAGTTAAATAATCCAAGGGTCAATTTTTGACACTTTTGAAATTCCCAAGGACTAGTTTTGACCAATTTTGGATTTTTAGGGACTAAATTGTAATTTTTCTCAAAACTTTTAGATTTCTCACCAAAGGACTAAATATGACAATTTATGATTTTAAAAAGACCTTTGGTGACTTTTCTTTTGAAATTTTGGCTCGAGGACTAGTTTTGACAATTTTTGAAACTTGAGGGCTAAAGCGCAATTTTGCAAATTTGATATGTTTTCATCCGATTTTGATATTTTGCATTTAAAACACATAAAACACTGATTTGTGATATTTTGATCATTTTGATGTGTTTCCGAGTGTTTTCGGATGATTTTGCAGTTTATTTTGTACAAAAATGATGAGTATTTACACACTCATCAATCACCCCTTTCTGTGTTGGTAGTTAAAATAAGAAATTAGGTTGGGTTAGATTTAACTAAGGTATGGTATAAATGTGTATGGACTATAATACCCTCAACTAACTAATAGAAATCAGACATTGACCTAGGCATTACGGGTCAAGGGACGAGTTTAGCCTCAAAAACTCATACTTTGGACTGCTGACGACTAAAATGCCATATTTTGGTTCAAGACGACGTTTTTGGCCAAGTTTATGGACCAACAGTGTATTTTAGTCTATATAAAATTACACAAGAATGAAACGCTTATGAAACTTAGATTGTTTAAAGTTTGAGGTATCAAATTGGAAAACTCGCAAAACTTGATTACTATTGAGTATTGAGTGACACATTCCTTTTTGCGTCAGTGGACTCTTTTTATACTTGGCACAATACACCTTTTTTATTTACTACCTACTCAAATTTAACTTGCACCTAGTTAAATAAAGAGCTTATTCTATGAATATATACCTTATTTGTCATTTTTTAGTTGAATTTATCATCGTTATGACCATTCTATTTAATAATCATCTTTTTGAATTTTGATTATTCTGTGTATCGATTTTTAAAAATACGTGATTAGATTTCTGAAAATACTTGATTTGATACCTAAAAATACGCCAGTTGATACATGGAATAATCAAAATTCAAAAAGTTAGTTATTAAATAGTTTGATAATGATGATATATACAACTTAAAAATGGCAAGTAAGATAAGTTTTGAGACAATTAATCCTTAAAGAAATGAGCTTAAGTTTATATTAAGCTTATGAGACTAACCGCGCTTCTAAAGCTAAGTTTAGAGTGTTTGATTAAACTAAACTTGCTCTCTCTAATTTATGCATCATGACCTGAAAAGAGAGAATAATTTGAATAGTCAAATAAAGCCAAATTTAAGTTTTTATTTAGAAACTAGACAAACAAACTGAAAAGCTCACCCAAACGCTAAAACAATCGCTAATTAGGAGTCTCGACAACAAAGGGTCCAACTTTTGTCAGCCAATGAGACCTCAAGCTTTTATCACGTTTACATGGAGATTATAAAAGGGTCTACTCAAGCTAAGCTCGAGCTTTTGTCATGCTTTTTAAGCGGTATGTAAATATGTTTTTGACTTGTGAGTGTAATTTGGTATAGTTTTATATTTGATTATAAAGTTTTTGACCAACTTGTTCGTGTAAATGGATAGAATATGACCCTAATGCTATTGTTCATATATTTATCCTATTCTAAATGATGTGAAGAGTTAAAAAGGGAAAAGTGAATATGGGTTTGTTATGCATTTAACCTTACATGCTAACCAACCCAAAACTACGTAGTTTTGATTAAAATACTTTCTAAATCATAACACCTAAAATTAAAACCTCCCTTATCATTTGTTTGATCAACCTATAGTCGATGAACAAAATTGAAGATGAGGCTCGATAAAATATATATATATATATATATATATATATATATATATATATATATATATATATATATATATATATGTGATAAGGGTTTTAATTTTAGGTTTTATGATTTAGAAAGTATTTTAATCAAAAGTAAGTAGTTTTGGGCTGATTGGCATGTAAGGTTAAATGCATAATAGCCTCGTAATGGATATTTAATATCATCATCACTTTTTCATTTCCTATAGCGTAAATTGCAAAACCCATCCTTATGGTTTAGCGAATCATAGATTTAGTCCAATCTTTTTAATAATGGATAGAGTCTTCATGGAACTTTCTTTGCAATTATTGTTCTTAATGAGGACCGTCCCAAACACACCCTAAGGCTATGCAGAGGCGACCTGGTTCGTCGCCGCCACATCGCCTTTCTCTCCGACGACCGGCGACGACCTAGTTGCCACAAAGGTCGACTGAGACTTTTTTTTTTTTTTTTTTTTTTTTTTTTTTAATTCAAATATTTTTAAAAACAAAATTAAAATTCATTAAAAATAAATAAAAACATTACAATATATTAAAAATTAAACGATACGAAATACATAATACATAAATCCTAAATCTTAAATCCTAATCTGAAAACTCCTCGTCCGCAGGATCAAACGCGGGAGGTATATAATCCTCGAGGCGAGACAAAGCTTCCTCGTCTACCGGAGATCCCTCACCGGAGACTCCTGGATCATCATCTTTGTTCACCCGATAGCTCCAATTGACTTTGGTGTTGATGTTGTTCGTTATCCGTTGAACACACTTCCACAACTTGTCAATAAGTTCGTTATCTCTGCGGGCTTCCTCCTGAAGGAATTTCTCGATAACACCTTTTCGTTCATTGCTGATGTCGTTGCAAGTCTTGTAGTTGTCTCTCATCTGCAGCTTCTCATTCCTTTTGTCCTCAAAGAATTGGATGACGCGTATAATAGCGTCTTTTCTAGCCTCATCATCGTTCGCATTGATTTTGAACGTACGTTCGCATATCGATAATGAAATGAGGGAGACGACAAGCCATAATCTTCTGCGTAAAGAGAATGTGAATTTTATGTTGAATTGTGTTTGAAATTGTGTGTTTAAAATGTGTTTGAGATTGGTATTTATAATGTTGTAAAAGTGGTAAAGTTAAAAAAAAAAAAAAAAAAAAAAAAAAATGTTAATATGTGTTTCATATTCGGTTGCTTGGGCAACCTAGTTGCTTTGCCATTGTTCCTCAACCGACCCTCACCCCACCTCCACATTGGTCACAATCGACGGTAACCTTGCTTTCGACCGATCGGTTCGACCAACCTCTCACATAGCCTAATAAAGCATTTGCAAAGAATGGTATAAAAAATTAAAAAGTTTAGCTTCCCAGGTTTACTCAATCTAATATATGGGTTTTTTCGTTTGATGAATTTTCGTTTGTTTAACACATCAATGATACAAAAGTAAGATGTTTGTTGTAGTTTAGTTTTTGGTTGTTTCTGATGTAAATTTGGTCAAGCTTTATGTAATTCAATAGGTTGATTGTACCATCTTTATAGTTGAATTACTTACATATATAGGTTTGAGATAGTTGAAAAAAGATTATAACCATATGTGATAAATCAAAGTTAAAAGTAAACATACTCGGTAATATATAAGAAAACAGTTTTAAGTATAAGATACATCCTATTTATAAAGAATATTTGCAACGATTTAAGATTACCAAAATTTGGTGATTGATGAGTTGCAGTCTATTTTTAAAACGTTTAATAAGCATAGTTTAGGTATATTAGAAAACGTTTGATAACTAGTAATTAACGGGGCCGCGCGAACGCATGCCCCTACAACAAATTATGACATAGGTTCAACCACTTGGGCTGACCCTTAGGCGGCACCGCACCAAAGTGCAATGTTGCTCACCAACCTAGGCCATGAACCCTCTTGATCATCCATTGACCCTGTCCAGGTAAGTGATTAGTCTGTTTACATCCTTCCCTATTTATAGATAATATCATCTCTGATATATCACCTTCCAAACCGATGTGGGACAAAATTTCAAACCAGGCGTTGTTTAGGATCAGAACTGGAACCAAGAAGATTGCGTTTTACATTTCACACTAATCATTTGTAACATTTGAACATATTTCTTTCTACAACTATGTTACATCATTCAAATTTACAGTTATATTCCTGAAATATGATTCTGCTTATTTATAGTGGACAACTAGTATCGAATATTTGCAAATACTATATCAAAATAAAGCTGCATTACCTCCCATGCCTCAAATAACTTCTACCCGGTAGATAATTCCTGGAAAAACATAATGTGGCAACCAGGATCAATGGATCACTTTCTGATGTATTAGTATGTAAATGTATTCTAGAAGCAAAATTTAGGTAACAAACAGTACGTGAAATCAAGTCTAGTTAAATAACCATCTCACCTGATCAATCCTTAAAGCTACAATCAAGTTGATGCAGCTACATAATGGGTCCTTAGTGTATCAATGGCTTTCTCCACTGATTGCTTAAGTTCAGGAATGGTTGTTTTGCACACTGGATTTTAGCGTCGACAAGAAGCTTAAATAAGTTAGCAGGTGTTTGGGTGTGCCTTTTAATATTGATTGCAATATTGACACTCAGATTAATCAGAAGCATATCTATTGGATTATAGCAATTTCAAGTGGCAATATCACTAGATAATACGGGAAGCTTGGATTAATTTGAATCATATATTATAACAGATGCATGTTATTAAGATCAAATGAGAGTTAGGCCATAAAACATACAACGAGTAGCTCGGGCTTGTGCTTCTGCTATCACATCCATATATGATGCCTGGAACAACAACTTGTGAGACATTTAAGTTTGAATACAAAAGGAAGGTTGAAAAGTGACTGCAAAACATACCTCCATCGTGTCACGAGTTTCACTGATGTGATCAATCATCTTCTTGAAATCCTTTTCAGCTTCAACCATTGATTGTTCGCATGCTTGGTTTTGAACCTAAAGAAACAGCAACAGGGGAGATAGATTTTAAGACATATAGATACTAGAACACTAGAGGCATGGATGGTAACTAAAATTCTGCTCATTATTTGTTGTTCTGGAAATTAGGGACCAGTTAGTATATATAATCTGACCCAAAAGTACAGGGAAGAAACTAGTTCTGACTCTGAAGTTTTCTACAGAACATCACACTACAATCTATTCATTTACAATACTTATCAAAATCTATGGTAAAATATGAAGAAGTTCAGTTACTACTTACTAAGATGTTAAAAGGATAGATTGCAAGTTGATAACTTAAACTGGTACAAAATGGCAATATTAAAAACATGTGGTCTATAGACGGAAATGAATCATCATCATATAACTACTGAAAATTATTCTCTCTTGCAACATGTCAAGTACAATGGTTACTTGTGTTTCCTCATTCAAATCATAGCTTTAATAACAAACAACATGTCACAAATCCACTTAGAGCCTACATCAAGTAGAGAACAAATCAATACAACTTTATGTATATGTAGTGCCTAAATCAAGCTACAAAAAATCGCATGAATGGCTCTTTTGCATTCAGATATCAAATTGAAAATATGTTTGTTTTGTTCTTCAGACAGAAATACATGATCCAAAAAAACTTTTGAACATGATCTCTGGTTGTATCAAAAACTCACATAAAAACGTTGTTCAAGATTTCTTAACACTATATCAATTACCCTATATATTTATTTACACATGAATATACATCGATAAGCAATATCAAGCTTTTCTCAAGCTAAGTTTGCATCAATAAGCAGATGATTGATTTTTTCACTACTACGATCTATAAGAGAAAATATCTACCAGCATAAACAAAAATTCCGGTGCCTGTTTTATACAAAGACAAAGAACAGCAGGTACTTGACTCACTTGTACTGTTTGAGTGTATATATACAAGATTACATCAAAGAACACTCACTTAATCACTTAAAGAAACAGCATATGCACTGCTCGCATATAAACAACTAATTTCCCACACGTGGTCAAGTGAGACAAACCAAAAAACTACAAGCAGAAATCACCTAATCTACAGCTAAACTGATCATAACTAACTCTATGTGATTATACAAGCATATGTAACATTTATGTCAGCAATGTGATTATCAGCATTTAGACAACTAAAATTGATACCACAAAATCATCTACGAACAGAAACTTAACATTTTCCGCACACCTACACATATAACAATAAACATCCGATTCCGTACACAACAATAAGCAAATAAACATTATGTAAACCTAACTTTACAGTATCCAGATCAGATCAATACGATTAACAATATCCACAAATATAAATTAACATTTTCCGCACATACTCTGTTCATTCATATTTCCTATAAGTCTATAAGTATATTGATCATAACTAACTCTCAGTGTGAATGTACAACAATTAACATTTGCACAACCAAATCGATACGACAAGCTTATCTACAGCCACAAACTAACATTTTCCTCGCAAAGATTATAAAAACATAAATATTACACTGATTATATAAAGATAAGCAGCACTGAATTTTTATAAACCTAAACTTAAACAACATCGAGATCATATCAATACGCTAAACTACATCTACATGCAGAAACTAAGATATTCCGTCCTAATTCTGTTCATTCGCATTAACATTCACCTAAGTACAAAATTATAAGCAGGAATAGATAGCTATAAACATTCAATCAAAATATATTACGTTAAGTAAATAGAAATAATCTAAACCTGATATCCAGATCAGATCAATACGATAAACAATAGTATCTACTAACAGAACTTAACATATTCCGTACAAATTCTATTCATCCACGTCAACATTCACCTAAGTACATAACAACAAGCAACTAAAAATATCAAAAACTAATTTACATCATATAGATCAGGTCGACACTTAACTACTTCGGTACGAATCTCATCGCTTCACAAATAACTATAAACTTTCAATCGATATGATAAAAGCATAGCTAACTAACTACAACTAATCTAAACCTGATATCGCTATCTATCAATATGATAAATAAAAGCATCTACCGATAAATCAAATATATAACAATAAGTAACTACAAATTATATAACAATTAATACATTTAATAACTCACTTTAAACCGTTTTTGTAAACGAATGTGTGAAGCATCAATATCTTTAAGTAAATCAGCATAACAGCTATCGATGTTTCGCTTAATCGAATCGATATGTAACGACGTCGTTTTCTTCAGATCTGTGATTGTGGCGCGTGTTTTGTTGAGGGAAGGTGATGATGATGATGACGTCAGCGGTTTGGTTTTGATGATTGGTGATGATTTTCGGTTTGATTTCTTCTTCATTTTTTGTGTTTGGTTCTGGAGGTGAATCCGTGAATGTGGTTTGAATTTTTGGTGTGTTTATCGGCGGGAATGGGCTAAGTTTTAAATAGAGTTGTAAATTTGTGTCCAAAATTATAAAAAATGGGCTTTTATGGGCTAAGTTTTAAAAGATTTACGGGCCCGTTTGGTTTATAGATGAGTTTAAGATTAAGATTTGGATTTGGATTTGGTTTAAAATTTGGGTTTGGATTTGACATATGAGACAGAAAATATATTAAAGAATTGATAAATTATTATTTTTAAAAGATTTGAAATAAAATAAATTAATTTTAAATAAATAAATAAAGATACATACTCACACAAAAACATTGGTCCTACTTTCTTCAAATCCTACCTTTTTCTTCAGACTTGTAACAGTGGTGGTACAATGACTCTCACACCCAATTTCAAAAGTCTCATCTTTAGCCAAACGTTGGTTTTATCCGTGGGTCCCTCAAACCTAATCTATCCCCTAAACCAAACGGGCCCTACGTATATTTAGCCTCGTACTTTTTTGAAATAAGCATATATGACTTTTTCTAAAGTTAAATGAGCATTAATAGACATATATTTTCTCTCAATTGAAAAACATTGCAATTGTTTTAGTTAAAAAAATTATAAATATAAAACATTTAATCTTGAAAATATAAATGTAGTGTTACGTTTGGTAAAAAAAATCTCGACGTTTTTGGTTTTTTGTAGAGCGTTTTGTGTAACATGAGCTCGTTTGGCCCATGTCCGTTTACATGTATCCGTTTGGACTCGTGGTCCGACCCTGCCCGACCTGTCTGTTTTGCCACCTCTACTTTTAAACATAGTCGGAGTTACAAATAACACAACTATAAATTTATAAGCTTTTTTATTTTTCACAAAGATGTTTGTCAATTAGTTAGAGCTGAATTCTATTATTGTAAAATGACATGAAAAATTATGAAATTACGTTTAATGTATTAGTTTCTAATCTTCCATTTAAGTAAAAGAACAAATTAGTTTCCTAAATTAGTTTTTAGTTTTCAGTTTTCACTTTTTTGTTTGTCCTTTATATATAGATATAGATACGAAATACTTTTAAGTAATTTGACAATTTACAAGCTATGCTTATTTAGAAAAGATCATTTTCATTAATTTGAGCTTATGAAGTTTATCGTTTTTATAGAAGCTTTTAATACTTTTGTGATAAACAACTCATTTTTGTAATCAGGCTTATTTTAAAGTTCAAATTCTAATAAGCTCACACAAGCTACTTCTCAAACACAGTCATAAAAAGTGTATTGGCCGATAATGAACATGACCGGATCATCGAGACCGCGCTCATTGATATGCAATTATACAATATGACCCTAGTACATGTAAAAGTCAGTGTTTTTATTGCATTTTTAAATAAGGTGACGGGTTGAAAACCGGTTGGGAATATCAACTAGAACTGGCATGCTTGCTAAACGGGTTATGTGAGCTCTGTTGACCGCACTAATCCATTTAACATCAATCCTAACTTGTTAGTTACCGTGTCGTGCTGAGTATTTTCACCGCTATTTGATACGATAATGTCAACTAGGTGTAAGTGAATCAAGCTAACTGAGATTGTTTAGTAAATGAGCTTAAGCATGCTCATGCAAGACTCAAGAGACAAATGAGCTTTTAGAACTAAATTAAAAGTTAACTATTCGTGCGCTAGTTCTTAAATAGAACTAAATTTGAATTCCATAGTTTATGTAATATGATCGGACGAACTTATTTGAGTAGTCGTATAAAGCCAGATTTTTATTCTAAACTTCAAAACTGTTGACAAACAAATAGAAAAAAACAACGACGATGCGGCAGGGTTGGAAACAAGTCGGGTTGCTCGTGAAAGCTTGGGTTCGGATCGGTAAAAAGCTCGAACAAGTCGAGTCTAAGTTTGGGCTCATCTAATAAACGAGCTCGAGCCCGAGCTTTATATATAAAGATCGATTATCGTGAGCCTAAACTAGCCACACAATTATAGATGTATATGTATTGTCTATACATATAACTACGTATAAACGAGCTTAAAAGAGATAAACGAGCTCGAGCCTAGTATAATTAACAAGCTGAGTTTCATTTGAGCTTTATTTACTTTCACACGTCATATAAATTATACGAGCTCGAGCTTGTGAAAATTTTCACGAGCCGAGCTCGAGCCTTTTATAAAAAGAACGAGTCGAGCTCGAGCTCTGACAGGCTCGGGCTCGGCTCGGCTCGTTTCCACCCCTAAGTTGATGCATGTCCCCGTTATAACAACCACTAACCTAACTAAGACTCCAAAGCGTCATAATTTTATTTTTGCCTTTTATGAAGCAGCTCAAATATAAAGAATGAAAAGAGCCCAAGTCATGTATCTTTTGATCATTTGAATATAATATTGTTGACAAGCAAATTTAAAATCACAATTGGACACCCACAACGCCTGTCACATAAAAACCCCGCTAATCAAGACTCCAAAGAACCAAACTTTTATTAAGCAATTTGGGCTCAACTTCTATTAGAGCATTCTCAACCGTAACACCATAACATCAATAACACCGTCCATGTCAGCGCCACATGAGCTTTAATATTTCACATTAACATTCTCAAAAAACACCCACAACAATAACATCAATAACATTTCATATTTTCAATTTCAATTCCTAAACTAAAACAAACACTTCATTTATTAAACTAAACATAACATTAAATTTGAAAACATATTACAATACGAAATTAAAAAAATACATCGAAAAAAAATTACAACAAATAAAAAAAATACATCGAAATTAAAAAAACACACCGCAAAAAAATAACAAAACACATCAAATACTTATTCATCGTCGTCGCTCTCTTGTTGTTGTCCATGTCGTTCAAGATTTTTCATCCAAACATGCTCCATAAGGTCCTGTTGGAGTTGGGTATGCGTTTGTCGGTCGTGTATTTCTTTTGCCTTCACATTGTAAGTATCACATCTTTCAACCCATCTTCGCTGCCTCAAATTTGTCGACGGATCCACCCACAGCTTCGTTATAGTCACGTAATGCAAATTTTTGATCTATTATAATCATGTTATGCAAAATAATGCAACAATACATGATTCTACGATCGTGGCAATTTCCATTGACGCGCGGTTGTTGTAGTATACCCCAACGGCCTTGAAGAACACCAAAAGCACGCTCAATATCCTTTCGGCACTTTCTTGTCTTCTTTTAAAGTCGATATTTTTCGTCGATTTGTTGCCGTGAAGGATTTGACGAAAGTTGCCCACTTGTGGATAAATTCCATCGCCCAAGTAATACCCTGCTCATACCTAGTTCCATTGACCATATAAGGTGCTCTTGGGCATTGTCGAAGAATGTCGTCGAATAACGGAGAGTTATCTAAAACATTAATATCGTTATTCGCCCCGCCATCCCAAAAATGCATGTCATATCCATAAATCTTGAGAAGCAACGCTTCAAGCATAATTGTTGGGTATTCTTTATCACCCCTAGCAAAATGCCCTTGCAAGCCAATGAACAATTTTTCCATTCCCAAGGCATACAATCAATGCTACCAAGCATTCCGGAAAACCATGTTTTTCTTCATGTTGTTGATAAAGTTTTGAACGTCGGCCCATGTTGGTTTTCTTAAATACTCCGCATAAACAAATCAATAATGCATTTGTTAAAATTATCAAGACATACTTTTGAAGTACTCGCACCCATTTGCAAGTATTCATCAAATGCATCGGTGAGGAGTCGTCGCCAATTAGCGTATGGCGCGACGTGACACTTCATTAGAGCACTTAAACTCATTCGACCAAGACAATCGGGTGTTTGCCTAAAGAAAGTAAAATGATCCGAATATTATCGGAAGTATAAGATTCAATACCTTCAACTATTTGCGAGAATAGTTTCGACTCATATGAAATCTTCTACGAAAATTACGATTTGAATACTTACAACATTCAACGAAATAATCGTTATGTGAGACGTTCTTCGCAATCTCACGCTCACGATATATATGGCTATGAGCACGAGTAGGATGTTGAGATTCAATACCTTCTTCTTGTTCCAACTGAAGGTGATACTCGTACGCAGACGCCATAAATTGGAAGTCTTTTTCGTCATCTCTGTCTGACCAAGACAGAGGAATATCACCAAATTCATTTGGATCCATTGTGAACGAACTTGATTCTTGAATTATGAAAGTGTGAGAGGAAGTATATAAATTGTGAATTTGAATTATGAAAGTGTGAAAAAATGGAGTTTTAGTTGGGTATTTATAGTGGTAAAAATGTTTTTGATTTTTTTTTTTTTTTTAATTTTATTATTATTATTTTTTTGTAAAACTAGCCGTTAGGGACTAGTTTTGATTTTTTTTTTTGAAATCTAACGGCTACGAGCCGTTGCAGGGACTAGTTTTGTGAGTTTTTTGATTTTTTTTTTCTTTTAATGCCACTAACGGGCGTTAGTCCACTAAGGCGCAAGGACTAACGCTGAAATAACGCAACCCCTCCAACAATTAACGCCACTAACGGACGTTATTTGGCCGTCTAACGCCGTTGGGGCGTTACGATTGCGCATGCTCTTAAAGTTGGAGTTAGAGCATAAAAGACGAGCTTGCTCGACTTGAGCTCTGATCAACTGTTTCGAGCTTTATGTAACATATGGAAGAATTTTGTTAATACTTTTTACTATTTATATATGAATCTGATAATCAATTAAAATAGATTTGATTGTCAACATTGTTGTGCTACTCGATCAGATATGATATATTAAGACCCGAGCGATTGATATGCTCATTACACAACATGACCCTAGTTTCAGTGTTTGGTCCACAAAAGCCCCTAAGTTTCAACATTAACTTGGGATGTAGTCTTTCATTAATCTGTTCTGGTGACACAACCCCCAAACATAGATCAGGAAAAGAGCATTCCTCTGAACAGCTAGCTAAAATACTTGATCCCTAATGAGTTCCTGTACTTAAAACGATATACCATAGCCAATTTTACAACTAGAACCCGGAATTCACTAGAGCCAAGACATGATTTAAAGTGTTTGACCTTCTACAATGAAACAGTAAACCCCATAAAGTCAACACAACTATGCTTCCAAGGATGTCCCTCAATATTAAGAATCTGTTTTAGCGTATCACCGCCATTCTCCCTAGTCCCTATTTATTAAAGTATAAGGATGACAGGCTGATACCAGAAGACAAAACAACATCCAAAACAATGTTGTATTCTATGCTTATAAACTTACCTGTATAACAAAAAGTCGAACTGCTGATGTGAAATTGAAGTAAATTGCATAATTGCCAATTCACAAATCAAAGTATCGAACCCTCGAATAACTTCTGAATTTTCCTACCCAAAATCTAACATAACACATGGTACGTTATGTAGACATAAAAAATCTGCACAGCATTCCTAACCCCAAACATAACAAGCTGGTTTACCTACCTTCTAGACAAAACAGAAACATAAACTATACCTTTTCTTTTCATCAATCCAATAATCCAAACATACTTCGCATTCTTAACCCAATTCCCACAACTCTCGGGCTTCAAGTGCAACCAAAGTTTCCTATAATCGGCACTTTGACCAAATAACAAAAGTGCAGTGTCGTACATTGGGTCTTGTGCTACCCATCCAATTTTGTCCAACTTTTCAATGCAAGCGCCCATATCATCTTCTTTATTTTTCTCCATCATCATTCTCGTAAGTTTAGTAACATTTTCTTCAAGTATCTCCAACTTTTTAAAGCAAGCACCAACATCATCTTCTTTATTTGTCTCCATCATTTTCGTCATTTTAGAAACATCTTCTTCAAGTGTCTCCAACTTTTTATAGCCCACATCAATTTCTTAATTTTTCTCCATCATCATTCTCGTCATTTTAGAAACATCTTCCTCAAGTGTCTCCAATTTTTTGAAGCAAGCACCAACATCATCTTCTTTATTTTTCTCCATCATTTTCGTCATTTTAGAAACATCTTCTTCAAGTGTCTCCAACCTTTAAAGCCCAAATCAACTGTTTTCATCGTCAATTTAGTCATATTAGAAACATCTTCTACAACTTTTGAGATATTATCATTGCTTGATCGACGTTTTCGTTTTTTGCTTTGATTTAGGGAATGAGAAGAGCACTTTTGTGTTGTAGCTGAGGGTTCTTCTGCAGGATGGCTATTATCAACATCTTCATTAGTATCAGGCTTAGAATGATCATGATCTATAATTGTAGGTTTAGATCTATCACGTACAGGCGTCTCATTACTTGATTGATGCTTTCTTTTTCTGCTTTGAGTTTCGGAACACTTTTCTGTTGAAGTCGCAGATCCTTGTGCATGACTAACATCAACATGATCCTCATC